>JAOWBH010165570.1:0-10960 GCA_028566215.1 Silene coronaria
ACCACACCATGATGCTTACTCATGTTTGTATCAAGAGCTTTTACTACTGGCGCGAATGGAACTAGGAACCGAACATACTCATGTTTAGTTCGACCTCTCTACAGACCGGGGTTTAATTGCTTGGTGTGGTAACCACCCTTATAAACCAAAACTCGTAACTATCATTTTGCATACCGTTATAATGCTTGTTCATATGTATACATGTTATGTGATCTCCGAGTCTTGTCACCTTTTCTATACAAAATAATGTCAAATTTCTTCTTTTTTTAAAAAAAAAAAAAATCTTTTCGAATAATAAAAATAAAAAACGTTTTTTTAAATATAAAATATATTTGTATAATAAAGGTACAATGTTATTCCAAAAATATGTAAATTCGTTTTAGGCTTTAAGCAACTCAAATCAAATTAGACCAAGTCGAACTTTTGTCGGCTTTTATAGTCCATTTTCCTTACATTTTAAGGGTCCTTTAATTGTGTTCGTAGGCATTATGCCGTTATTTTGAACTCCCGAGTCACACACAATGACTGATTTGGCAACACATTTCAACGTCAAATGTTTCAAAATTTCCTCCGTCAATATCACAGCCACGCCACCCGAGTGCCCCACGCGCGTGCTCAAAGTGGTACACGTTGAGTCAGTTCTTCCTTTTTTGTGTCTAGTCTTCCATGCGTAGTCTTTTGGGTAAGTGTGAATCGTAGTCGAATGGATTTTAATACGCCATCGATTCTTTCTTAGTATGAGATGTCTGGAGCAACAAGCAACGCAAGTGTTCATGGTCAACCTCCCCAGAATGGTAATGATGAAATCTTGGCCGCGATCCTTCACCTTCAAACTAGTCAGGATGTTGCCTAAATCCGACTCCAAACGATCGAGAATTGTATTTTTGTCGTGGAATCCCGATTACCACCAACAGAAATACCTGAGAAACCCCAATCAGCTCCGGTTGGAAGCAGTGAAGTCGCTAAAAATGTTGAAGTTGATCCTCATGTGCTTACGGAAGCTGGAAAAATGCCTAAACTATTTGGAAGAACAACTTATGTACCTCAAAGGAGACGTTATCTACAGGGAAAACAGTCGCATGTACAAGTCCGTCAATGCATAATTGCCTACTAATTTCACCATGACTGACATTCTGAAGTTCAAAGGACACGAAAATCCTCTGAATCACATTCGTGCCTTCAAAGACTACATGTCCATCAAAGGCATACAACCCGAGATGTTTTTAAGAATTTTTCCTTCATCTCTAGACACCATTCCCAGAAAATGGTTCTAATCCTTAGACCATAAGAAGCTGACAACTTGGGATGATGCTACAATCGAATTCACTAAGCGGTATGTAGATAATGCAGAAATCGAAGTGAACATGCGCACTCTTGAAGTTTTGACTCAGAACGACAAAGAAGGGTTTACCGATTTCTTAACTAGATGGAGGAAAACAAGCACTCAGCTAGTCGAACGTCCTGAAGAAGTAGTCTTAGTGGAGAAGTTCGTAGACAACTTTAAGCCGAGCTATGCGAGTAATATAAGGTACAAAATATCAAGTATTTCAAAGATTTGACTGTTCTAGGCACAAGATTCGAAGATGATATCCGTAACGGTGTCTTATCCAAAACTGTGGTCGTGGATACCAAGGCTCAACCTCTACTGTAACTCGTTCTTACGGTTCCACTAGCAAGACAGATGAAGTTAACCTCTTGGAAGCTTCAAATAAGGGTACCCCGCAAAGGAAGTTCACTAACATCGGTGACACCTACACCAATGAATTGGAAAGGCTTTTGAAATTGGGAAAGATACAACCCATCGGACCTACTCCTGATCCTACACACAAAAAAAGACTAGATTATGGGACGATAATGCTTATTGTCTTTTTCATAAAGGAAAGGGGCATGATACGGAAAAATGCTTCAAATTGAAACATCTCAACCAAGACATGATCGAAGATGGAAGGCTACTCCTTCCTCCTCCTGATAAGCCTTGCAACACTCAAAATCCTCTTGGAATTTTAGTGATCACCACAGATGATGAACTCACTTTGGATTGTTCACGTCTTATTTCTCCAAACAAAAACGAGATCAATGGTATATAGTGGGATGATGCTGAAGATATTTACCTCACTAATCATCCTTTGATCGAGGCAAGCATTGACGACACTGACATCGATCATCTAACCATATCAGGTTGCCCATACCAAAATCCGACTGTGGGGCAAATAAGTGATCCAACCAGTGGTGCCATAAATGACGCGAACGAAGAACACGCCACTGATCTATTGATGAAACAACTGCAAAAGACTAAAGCCGATCTTTCAGTTTGGCAGTTAATCGCCAGTTCCTTCCCACACCGTCAAGCTCTACTACAATCTTTGGCTAAGCTGAATGTTACATCTTATTCGACACCTGACAACATGGTTAACTTGGTCATCTAAGATACCCACAAGCTATACAACCCAGTCACATTCTCTGACGAGGATTTGCCACCATTTGGAGTCACCTATAATTTGGCTCTATATATCACCATTACATGTTTCAAAAAGAATGTGTCAATGACTCTTGTCGATGATGGCTCAGCAGTAAATGTCATACCACTAAAAACTGCATACAAGCTAGGAATGAGAGAAACAGACTGGACTCTGATTAATCAAGGTGTTCGTGCCTACGATGGAACCCGTCGTAAGGTGGTGGGGCTAGCTAAGAAATCTCACTATAACCATTGGACCAAGTGAAAGGAAAGTTAATTTCCAAAAAGTCGACGTAGAAGCATCATTTAACATACTCCTAAGGAGGCCTTGGATTCATGCTTCTAAAGCTGTGATGTCAACACTACATTAAAAGATCAAGATACCAATTGACGGATGTGTAGTCACGATTACTTCATCACCAATCAAAGTTGTGATCGAAAACAAGGCAAATAATCAGATCGCGTCCGAACCGATACATGAGTTAGGGGGATTCGATGTGGTCAATGTGATCGAAGGAGAACTCGCACACCTATATTTCAATCCTTACTCTAATCTAGTGGTTAACCATATTCTCAAGAATCAGGGGTATTTCCCGGGCATGCTGTTAGATCCCGTCAAGAAAAATACATTCCCTCCTTTCAAGGAAGACATCTCTCAAAAGGTACCACTTGGATTGGGCTACAAACCTACAAAGAAGGAAGCGTATGAATTGCTCATGCAATCCATCAATCGCAAAAACAAGGGTGTCCAAATGAGTCCATATAACTACACTCTAAATGGATACTTTGCCAGGGAGGGAGAAAATGAACTTTTTCACGGTTTCCCCGAACCTTGGATCTACAAACGCAAGAAGCAAATCGGGATCAAAATATTCCATGATTGCTACTTCATACCACAAGAAACGACTCTTGTCAACAAAACTCCTCAAGCACCTTGTTTTGATGGGCAAGCTTTTAGCCTTCTATTTGGAGAAGACCGCTTTGTGAAAGTAAGCCAAGATGAAATCATTACCATGATACTTCGGGATGACCATTTCAACCCAACAGCACTCATCACTGATGCAGATTCGAGCAAAGTACAGACAGGGTGGAGAAAGTCAATCAAGTGCACCGATAGCCAAGGCCGGCTCTTTAAAATGACGACAGGTGAAGGCGAAATGTTCAAAGGAGAATCTGAAAATGAGGACTTCGAGTCCGAGTCTGACTTAGAGTCAGAGTCTAAGTCTAAGTCTAAGAAAGTTATCAAAGAGTCTCCTCTTGTTATCTTTCCTTCTAGTTTATCTCCTAGCCTAGCTTCTTCTAGTGACAGTAACCTGGGGTTTGTTCCAACTATTGTTACTTTACCGCCTCTGACCACCGATCAGATGACATCTTTTTTTAGCTTTTCGCAAACTTTAATATGAATAAATCAGATTCTGCTTACTTCTTGTGCTTTTATATTTACAATTCTATTTATGACGATATCGGGGATAATCCTGACCCCGACAAAATCGAAATACCTCCCTACATTATAAAAGAACTATTAGAAGGGGGATAAGGGGCACCTGTTATAGAAATCACCGAACCAATAAATGTGGGCATAGACCTAAACCCTAAAGAACTTAGGATGGGTACAACCTTAAACCCAACAGAAAAGGCATAATTTATCGAACTTCTCAACGAATTTAAAGACGTTTTTGCCTGGTCTTACAAAGACATGCCACCGATAAACAGGGACATAGCTGAGCACTGAATCCCCATCAAGCCAGGGTATAAGCCGGTGAAGCAGAAACATCGACAGATGAGAACAGAGTGGGATCTAAAAATCAAGAGGAAATAGAAAAACTATACAAAGTTGGGTCCATCAAAGTTTCCGAGTATTCTGACTGGGTGGCAAATGTAGTCCTCGTACCCAAAAAGGATGGGCGAATCCGGGTTTGTGTTGATTTTAGAGATCTAAACAAAACCAGTCCAAAAAATCATTTTCCACTGCCCCACATCGACATCTTGGTAGATAATACAGCTGATCACGCGCTACTATCATTCATGGACAGGTACGCTGGGTATAATCAAATCAAAATGGTCGAAGAAGATATGTATAAGACCGCGTTCCTTATAGCAGGGGGTACATATTGCTACACGGTTATGCCATTCGGGTTGATAATGCCAGAGTTACTTACCAACGAACCGCTACAACTTTGTTGCATGACATCATTCACAAAGAAGTAGAGGTATGCATGGATGATATGATTGTCAAGTCAAAAGATCGAAAAGGACATATTGCCAATCTGCGACGATTCTTCCTTAGGCTCCGCAAATATAACATGAAACTCAATCCTATCAAGTGCACATTCGGAGTCACATCAGGCAAATTGCTAGGCTATGTAGTCAGTTAGCGAGGAATAGAGATTGATCCATCCAAGATCAACGCTCTAGTTGAGATGCCTCAACCACAAACACAAAGAGAAGTAAGGGGTTTCCTAGGCAAGGTGCAATACATAAGTCGATTTATCTCAAAACTCACCATGATTTGTGAGCTAATATTCAAGAAGTTAAAGAAAGAAACTAACACAATATGGGATGACGATTGCCAAAAGGCATTCGATAGGATAAAGGATATTATGGCTAAGCCACTAGTCCTTATGCCACCCCAGAAAGACCAATCTCTGTCTTTATATCTTACGGTCACAGACACAGCCATGGGAGCCATGCTCGCCCAAACGGTTAAGAAAGAAGAAAGAGCTATATACTACCTTAGTAAGAAGTTTTTGGAGTATGAGATCAAATATACACCTCTCGAGAAGACTTGCCTCGCTTTTGTGTGGGCAACCAAGAAACTGCGTCATTACATGCTCAGTCATTCAGTCAATGTGTATTCAAAAATGGATCTGATCAAATACATATTCAAGAAACTAATGCTCAATGGTCGCTTAGCACGCTGGACTCTGATGCTTTCGGAATTCGATCTTAAGTTCATGCCTCTAAAAGTCATCAAAGAGCGAGCAGTATCTGAATTCTTTGCAGATAATCCCATCCAAGATACACAGGTTATAGATACTTGGTCATTTCTGGATGCAGACATTTTGTACACAAATACCGAGTCCTAGGACCTTTACTTCGGCGGGGCTTTTAATTTAAACGGGTACGAAATAGAAGTGTTTCTCATTTCTCCTAAAGGCGAGCATACACCAATTTCGGTCAAACTCGACTTCGAACTGACCAATAATGCCGCAAAATACGAAGCTTGTCTCATCGGTCTACAAACCGCAATGAGCTTAGGCATAAAGAGGCTACGAGTACATAGTGATTCATCTCTAATATTCAATCAGATCATTGGTTCATAGAAAATCCGGAGTGAAAGTCTCGCGTCTTATCAAGGAAGGATAGATCAAGTGGCTCAGTTCTTCGACCAAGTCACTTATTTACATCTGCCTAGAGAATAAAATCAGTTTACGAACGCTTTTGCGATACTCGCATCATTGATTAACATGCCTGACAATATGGTCGAAATGCCACTGTGCATCGAAAGACATTTAGAGCCACCTTATGTGCACTTCCTAACCTGAGATGAAGAAAATCAAGAGGAACCGTGGTATTAAGCAATCTTAAATTACAAACTCAATGGTGAATACCCACCGGAGATAGACAAGAGAGGGCATAGGGCTATACGACTCCTAGCAGCAAAATATGTCTTAAATTAGGGAGAATTATACAAAAGAACACTCCAAGGTGTCATCTTGCTTTGCCTCGATCATTCAAAAGCAAAGAATGTTATGGAGGAGGTTCATGATAGAGAGTGTGGTCCTCGCATGAGTGAACCCATGATGGCAAAGAAAATAAAGCGTCTGGGATACTACTGGACAACTATGGAAGCAGATTGTGCCAAATATGTGCCACATTATCATAATTGTCAGATCTTCGGGAATGTACAACACGTTTTGTCATCATTGCTCTACACAATGACATCTTCTTGGCCATTCTCTACATGGGGAAAAGACATCATGGGGAAGATCACCACACCTAGAACAGGAGATCACTGTTACATTTGGTCGCCATCGATTACTTTACTAAGTGGGTCGAGACAGCTTCCTATAACACCCTAACATCCAAACAGATGGCAAAGTTCATATACAAGTCAACCTTATATGTCGATATGGATGTCCACATGAGATCATCAGTGACAACGCATCGCATTTCCAAGCAGAAACAGAACAATTATTGGCCAATTACAAAATCCAGCACCATCATTCTTCTCCATACTGACCTCAGACGAATGGCGTCGTTGAAGCAGCAAATAAGAATGTCGTCACTATCCTGAAAAAGATGATAAACAATTATCACGACTGGCCAAATAAGATATCGTTCACATTACTGGGGCCTACTGGGGTCACTTCTTTCTATCTGACTTATGGAATTGAGGCAGTACAACTAGTAGAGCTAGAGATCCCATCTCTACGCATTTTACTTGAAAGTCAAATTCCTGAGGCAGAATGGAATAAGCAAAGATATGAAGAGCTCATCCTCTTGGATGAACGTCGACTGCGAGCTCTGCACAATGTTCAGCTGTATCAAGCACAGATCAGAAAAGCTTTCAACAAAAAGGTTAAACCACAAAATATAAAGGAAGGTGATTTGGTGCTCTAATCCGTCCGCGCTCTCTTACCAGTTGACCTTAGGGGAAAATTTAAGCCTAATTGGGCCGGACCCTATCTTAAGACCATTCTATCAGAATGGGCGATTAAAATCACAGACTTAGATGGGAATGAATTTTCAAACCCAACTAATCTAGATCAATTAAAGAAATATTATCCCTGACTCACACCGCGCTTCGCGGGATCGCACATGACTGATAAGCACTAGTTTGGACACATTATATCCTTCTTTTTCCTTCTTTTTGGACCGTTTTGAGTTGGTTTTGGATGTTACATTTTGCTCTTTGCATCTCGTTACCCATCTAGGATCGTTCTGCATCTTATTTTGTAGGTGTTAGAACGGAATTGAAGAATCGAGAACAAGTAATGCATTCCCGAAGAAAAGAAAGAAAGAAGATTGAAGAAGGAAGCAATTAAGCCTCCCAGCCGGTGGCCAATCGGCAGCCGGTCAGCCAGCTGGGAGCCCCCTCACCCAAGAGACAAGCCATTCTCAAGATGCCAAGACTCCCAGCCGGCAGCCGGCAGCCGGTCAGGTACCGGCTGGGAACCCTTTGAAGTTTAACATATTTTGGCACAAAAAAATGCAATGGAGGAGAGTTTTGAGCCTGCTGTCGGTCGACCGGCTTCCAGTCAACCGGCTGGGGAGCCCTCCACGAATTCAGCTTGTTGTTTCATTTTGTAACCTAATTAGAAGGGCCTATATATACCCCTTTGTAATTAGACACACATTCCTTGATCTAGAATTAACTATTCCATTACGAAACACAATCTTAATTAAGCTTTAATCTTTTGTTAATTAAGTTAGAATTTCATCTTAGATTAAGTTTAAGAACTTAGTTTATGTTTAGATCTTGGGTTGTAATCTTGAAGAATTGAAGAATCCTTCCATTTTATAATCAAAGTTTACACCTTTGGTATAATTTCCTCTTTGATAACTGAATCCGTCGATAATTGAAGCAGAGCTCTACCGGCGATTACCAGACAGAAAAAGGGCTTCTGTTCATTCTAGCCCGGGATCACTAAAAGAATCAGTCTTGTCCCCAACCTTAGATTCACATCGAACCTCACTTCTGACTAACCAGCCCTCTCTCTTTATTTGACCAGGCACACACTAACCAACTTAATTTCCACCTTCTCTCAAGCGCCCAAAGCGGAATTCATCCATTACCCGGGGTAAACCCGGTAAAGGGGGCCCCCCGTCCTCCTCTTATGCGGACACTCCCTTCATTCCAATGCACCTTATTCCTCTCCTCTTTAGTAGTTGAGCTATAAACTTCTTCAAACTCAAAGGAATATGTTCCAATTCCTTTCATTCTTAGCACATTCACATTAAAGTATGGGTCAACTATGGCTTTTGACTAGCTTTTATTTAAAGCGAGCCAGGCCCAACTCTTGACTTCCCGAAGTATTTCGAACTTAATTATCTTCTAAGCCAGGATCAAGCTTTTTTCGAGGCTAATAGTGCCCATTTACCTAGATTTGTCGATGAAAAAGGATCAATGAAAGCGGGCTTTTTACTTACTCGACCAATATTCACGAGCCCTTTAATTAACTTAGAGACAAGGAGATTTTGAAAAGGTGTTTAGTATCCTCTGAGAAAATGGGACTGCTGTTGTCAACCCTTTCTTACTTTAGGCGGTATCGATCGATATCATTTTCCCAATAGGGCGCTCAAGAGAATCAGATAATGTTAGCTAGGTAGAATCGCTCCGATATTAACTTAGGGATTTCCAATTATAGTTACTGGGTAGAAGAGTTCTTTCTCAGCCTCATCCTAAAATTATAGGGAATTGGGCTCGGCTGTCTACTCTTCCTCTGAAGATTCGACCCATGGTAAAGCCCCACCATTAAAGGGGGGAGATCCCATATGAGTCCTCAACCTATAAAGTTAAGAGGATCATATACCCCCGGAAGGATTTCTAATAAAACTGAACTTTAACAAGAGTTCGCGGGTAAGATAGGTCTTCGTGAGCACCTTGTAGCTTGCCTTCACAGTTCCCAAACCGCTGAGCTAAGTCAAATCTTTCCTATTTTGCTTTGATTTTCTGAGCCCGCGTAAGATCTACGAATCTCAGTCAAACGTTACGATTTCGGAGAAAAGTTATGGTCGTGGCTTATTAATCTAGGGCAATCTATAAGATTAAGATGAAGGATGCGCTCCTCTCTTAGGTTTGAAGCCAAAGGTGAGCTCGATCCTTTCTTTCTCATAAGTAGGATGAATTTCTGATCCAAGCTCTAAATCAATGTAAATCTGGCTCCTATTTATTTAATTAAGCTAAGAAGACTAAGGATTAACCATACTCTATAGGGGGGGGGCCCACCATCTTAGGACTTTAGTTTGGTATTAATAAAGTAACTTTCATAGGGTTCTGGAGGCATGTCCCTTGTTTTCAGTAAGGGAGCAAACATTTCGTAATACCCCTATTCTTGGATACACGTATGCACCGGGTAGACTTGAGTAGAAGGAGGCTTACTAAGGCGCACCCTGATCATAGGTATAGGCATCTTATTTACATTTTGTTTACATTTATTAGTTTTAAATTGTTGTTGTTTAATTTGTTGAATGTTCATTGCTTGGTATTGTTTCTCTATTGTTAATTTCAACATGTTTACTCAAACTATGTGTGAGTAGTTTATTGTATGGTTAGGGGGATTTTGGGTAGGCTTAGATGATGGTTATGGGTAGTTAATACTTGAGTTTTGGGTGAACGAATGGTCTTCATGTTGGTGCACTTAAGGTGTTCGATGAAATGTGTGAACAAAAGTTCATCTCTTTTTATTGATTTATACTTAATACTCTCTTCATTGATGAATGTTAGAGGATTATAGCATTAACATGTTGGGTCTATAGCAAAGTGATGACTTTGTGATTAGGCTTTAGGTGCTAAGAGATTAGCAATTTATCCTTCACCATTTGTTTATTCATTATTTGTTAACCCCTTGTTTGCATTTAGCCTACCCTATTGAACCCATAAACCCTATTTCTTTCTTATTTGGCTTTCAATTATTTCATCCTAGCTTGCTTTCACATTAGCTTGGTTTAATCAACTTCTTTCTTTGTGTTTGACTAAATTAATATCCTAACAAACTGAGTATACATCCATCGCATCCTCGTCGATTCGACCTCAATATACTATTTATTTGGGTTTGTTGATAGCCAATAACGAGACCAAAAATCGGTTCATCAATATATAGTAGTGATGAGGGTAAAAGTCGTCACACCCTACCGAACAATATTTATAACTCGATACCTAACTAGTATAGTAGGGTAAGTCGAGGTCGAACACGAAGACGGTGGGGTTAGGCTATAAGTCTCTATTTTAGTTCTAGTTTAATCGGGCAAAATAGTTTGAGTGTCGAACATTAACTAAAGCAAGAAATGAACGACCAAATAACAAGTAAACAATGAAGGTTGATATAAAATGATGATTAAAGGAGTTAGGGGGATTAAGAGGTTCATGTATTTAATGGAGTTTCTAATGAGGTTTGAAGATTCTAATCGACAAAGTAGAAATGCTAAAAGGGCTACAAACACTGTAATACCCGCCACTTTGGGTACCTGTTGACTAACCTTTGACCAACCTTTGTCCTAGTTTAGGACCTTGGTTAGGAACGAGGGGGAGAACTATTAGTATCGTAGAGTGAGTACTCGACCTAGTCAGGTGTCACTCGGTCGAGTGCATTTGGCAGTCGATTGAGTGCAGCGTATTCGATCGAGTGTGTGTAGCACTCGACCGAGTGCTCCGGCATCGGTGTGATATTTAATTACGCGGAGGATGTTGAAGAGTCTATGGATCCAATATACTCAAGAGGGGGGGGGGGGGGGGGGTTGAATTGAGTATGTAAAACTTTTTTATTTATTTTAAAACTA
>JAOWBH010165581.1:0-10958 GCA_028566215.1 Silene coronaria
ATTTAGATTACAAATTACAAATTGTACTTGACTCATTGCTTTACCATGAAGAGATTGTTATGATTTTTTGTGCATTTTGTGGTATTTTCTTAAGCTGTTGTTTATTTTCTGAAGTAATAAACCCTTCACTGTTTCAAATGTTAAACCTCCCCTCTCCTGTAGCTGGATTGGATTGAGACTACATATAGTGGGATTATTTTTACATTATTCACCACATTTTCTGTTCATTTTCAAATAATCTTGAAGTTTCAGGTTAAAGAGTGTTGGAAGAGGCGATAAGGTGGTTGTTGACTTTCTATAAAGCTTCTGTATTGTCCAAGACTCGCAAGTATATTTAGCGAACACGACCAGCTGAGGAAAAATGACTTCAAGAAACATCAGAACAGGTAAAAGCTTTTTAAAACTGTAGTACTCCCTGATCCTATTTATATTAATCCCACTTTTTTTTAAACCCATCTCATAATGATTGGCCCTGTTCGAGACCCAGTAAACTGAAAATGTATCCCTACATATATTACCTCTAGTCAAATGGGGACCAATATAAATAGGGTGTATGGAGCGACACTTTAGTCAAAGTCTCGTTGTTCTTTGGTTTTGGATTATGAAGAGGTCGACCAAAATGTGTCGCTAAACTGGCTAAGCATCTTTTTATTGTGCATTAGCAATCATTCAATTCAATTCTTGGTACAGTTTCATTAAGGGTGTCTTGAAACTACATCTAATACATCTAAGTCGAATGCCTCACTAATTCGCCAATTGTGGGAACTTTTGAAGTACTTGGGTATGCTGTTGTCTTTGTGCGTAGTATTAAATCTTGGTTTCATTCACTGTTGACTACTGGCTCTGGCAGCCTTATCTCACTACATGCAGTAGTATTCGGTTGCGATGATCTCCCCCCTCCTTTGATTTTTTAGGATGTGTTGTAGTAACACTAGCAAGGATATAACACATGCAACGGATTAACGGAACATTCTGTTTGTTTCTGAAATTTTGTTTTTTCATTTTAAATTCATGAATATAACAATCTAAGGGAAAAATTATACTTGGGATTTTTTACAATTTATTGAAACTCTTGATGTACTTGATCTCAAGCTAACAAAAGCTGTGATTTGCCATGACACTAAAGCTGCTTCTTCGCAGGTTTACAGTTACGGCCTTTTCCACCCATAGGCTATGTTACTCCGACTCTTCTAATTTCCTCGCGTACCCGTGTCCGACACTGGACACTTGGACATGGGTATGACACTTAGACACCTCATTTTAGACCAAAATATGCATATTTTTCAAAAAAATTGCCGAGTCCGACGCTTGGATACGCACCCGTGTCGGATACTTCTAAACGAGTCTGAGTAACATAGCTTTTAATAAGTCGTGAATATTTGAATGTATTTTGGTAAAATTAATAATCGAGAAGTCGATGATGATGAAAACAAGGCTTGTTTCTCAAGAACATTCGCAGAGCCGCCTAAGAACTTTCCCTTGCGCAGGGTTGAGAGTTGATGCTGCTTTATTCTTCCTTGGATGTCTGAGACTCCTCTTGTTTCCTTTTATTTTATTTTATTATTAATTAATTATATTAATATTAATGATTTGTGTAATTTTTCACTCTTCAAAAACAAATGCGGAAATTTAAAACCAGTATTAACTCATCATTCAAGTGTCATAACTGATCCTTTACTTGCCAAATTCTGAATGGACCTGAAATTCCGACGTACCGACGCTTTTTTTCATGGGTTAGGCAAATGGCGCTTTTTTCATGGATTAGGCAAGTTGCGTTTGCTTGGCGTAATTACCTTAAACTGTGACCTTCATCACTCTTTGGATTTTTAATCGTTGAATTGTAGTCTATACTTTGAGGCCTAATCAATTGTTTATACTTGATTGCATTATTTCTATAAAAAAAAATTTATACTTCCCCATCCCGATCATTTGTTCACGTTTTATAGTATTCTTTATGAGCAACATTTTAATCAAAAGTAAACAAATGATAGAGACAGACGGACGGAGTATATATGTATGTGTCCCCATTATGATATAGGGCCAGTTTTTCATGCTTTGCTCGAGGGATAAGCTAAGTAAGCATCTCTACATGACTACATGCTGATACTGATAGCATGTTTGTTTTCTCGTTTGCCATCTGTTTTTTTTTTTTTTAATATTATGTAAATGATATCTTATATTTCAGTATTATTATTGTTATGTTATGTTATGTTACATTTCTGTCATTTTGTTAAAGATTCCTGTAAAATATTGATCAATATTAGCTCTTGTTGTCTCTTGCCTTTGTCTGTGGTCACCTAGTGACGATTCCGAAAAACTGTACTCAAATTGGTCATCTGCAATCTACATAAATCTTTTTTGATCCGAATTTCTCTGTAGTTGTATTGTTTTTTCATTTTCGATCTAGCTGTCTATTATATTTAGCATACGAGTCATTCGTGTCAGCTATTAGGGCGGGTCAATTCAGGTCGAGTAATTTCAGATATACTCCGTATTAGTTTGGTTGGATAAGCTAAGGCTCGGTCATTTAGGTGCTATGGACCCTATGGTCATGTTTCTTAAGGTTTAATTTCATTTAGTCATTGCGTGTCAATTATGATCATTTTGGATCCGGAGAAGAAAAATTTGGGTAATTTGGTTATTTTGGTCGGGTCTAATGCTGGTCAGGTTAGTTTTGCCTGGTGTATGTCGTCTGATGCATCAATTTTGTATTGCTTTCCAGGTTGTCTAGCTAAACGGAGCTACCGAAGCCACGACATCTGAGTTTTATTTTCTGCTGCAAAGGGCCATTAGCTAATTTTATTCTCCTCGTTCACGAATGAACTCCACTGTTTGAAATCGAGCATGGGCAACAAATATCCTGAGAAGCAACGGGATGACGAGAATGCAACAGATCATAGTGCCTCACACTTTTCCCACTGTAATGAATGGACTTTGGTTAAAGATGTTAAACCAGGAAGGACACTCAATTTGAAGCTATTACAGTCGGAAATTTGTGAATGTCGCTTTCAAGAGCTTTTCCTCAAACGGTCTCGTGCCCTGGGAAGTAATATTCCCAATCAGCTTGTAAATATAGACGAGAAATATTTGATGCAATGTTTTGAGCTAATACATGCTAATTCACTGCAAGGGCCCCTGCGTGAGCTGTCTCTGAACCCGTTCGGTTACCCTTAAGTCCTCATTAGTCTAGGAAAGAGACCTCAGGCTTTGGAAATCGTGGTTATCAATCTGATTCTGTACAGAGAAATGTGGTTCCTGTTTCCAATTCAGGTTCGGGTTTCGGTTTAGGTTCGTCCATGGTAAAGTCTTCTGGATCTTCGTCCTCTCAGGGAATACTTCAGTGTACATGGGATGACGGTGTCCTGCATTTTGTGTTTCAATTGGACGACCAGAAAGAAGTTTACGTAGCCAACTTAGCAAGAGTGGATGTGATTCATGCAAAGGAAGCAGACTACATCTATTCTTTTTATTTCAAAGCCAATGATCAAAACTTGTCTGATCTTTCTGGCATTGAGTGTGATTTAATCGGGAAGATGAAGGTCTCGACATCCTATACAATATGCTCAGGCAATTCTAAGGTCATTGATACCGAGTTTGTTCTAGTCGGTACAAGCGATAATCATGCAAGAGAGATTCATCAACCTAGTCGAAATAGTAGGCTTAGTAGGAAACTGTCAAAAGTGACCGAGATGTTTAAGGCCGGTCCCTCTCTTAAGCAGCGGGCCCTGTCTAAATTAAATGCTTCAAGTGCGATTCCTGAGGATGTTTCGGAAAATGATTTTATTCCGAATCTTGAAGTGGCTGCAGTAGTAGTGAAAGAATATCTTAAGAACGAGGATAAACAGGAAGAAACTGGAGGATGGGGCCTCAAATTTCTTAAGAAATCTGAGGCGAAGCCAACCATCAATAGTTCTTCGACAAGCATGGATATAATTGTGCCAGCAGGGCCTCATGGTGGGCCGAGAACGAGGGATGGGGGCCCATCAAGTCTCATACAGAGATGGAGATCAGGTGGGAGCTGTGATTGTGGTGGTTGGGATATTGGCTGCCCTCTGAGAGTACTCAAGGCTAAGCCAAGTTCCGAGTCACAAGGCGACTGTAAATCGTTTGATATGTTCACTGAGGTATGCTTTTACTGATTTTGTTCCCCTCTTAAACTTTTATTGTTAATACTTAATATCAATTACAAGGTTCTCAGCTAATAAATTGGTACTGTTTCTCGCAAGTCGTACTATTTTGTTCAGCCGGACTATGTTCAAGCATCGTTCTAAGATATCTGTATTCAGAACTTGCGATTTTGTTCAGTCGGACTAATTGCATTCCTGTATCATTATCAACACCATCAAGAGACCTGAAATGACATTCTATTGTGCATGCAGGGTTCAGAGCAAGCACCAGCCAAGCTGAAAATGATCAACATACGCGATGGCCTATATTTCATCAGCTTCCAGTCCACATTCCTGACGGCTCTCCAGTGTTTTGCCATTGTAGTAGCAACAATTCATTCAAAGACTCCAACCCTTTCTTCAAAACATGTACAGAGCTGATTTTCTGCGACAGTCACCGACATTCACTACATTTGCATTTTGCAGATTTAAATTAATTGGTTAGATTAGCATTGTATTTGTGTTTATAGCAGTGGCAAAGCCATAGCCCTTAATCCCATATCGCTTATCGCGCTATACATGATTTTTTTCAAGTGTGTATATACTCCTGTATTTCAAGAGGGGTTATGGTATTAGTTATGGAGTTCATTGTTTCAGTTTGCGAATATTTGTACTCCTATATGAGACGGTTTTACATAATCTGTATTGTAAAACCGTCTTATATCATACTCAAGTACCGCGTAAAAGTAGTTGCCATTATGAGAAATTAGTACATATTTCATGATTTCAACTTTTACTTTCTCCTAAAAGTTAGAAACACGCATTATCCATAGCTTGGGTCAGCTAGCCTAAAGGAAAAAAAAGAAAAAAAAGTGTCACTTTGTTATGTTTAGCCTTTTTCTTTGTAGATTTTAATGTATTTCACACTTGTAAAGTTGTATTTATGTGTGTAAATATAGAGAAATTCTAGATTTGGTATAGAAGATGACTAGACGAGGCCGATCTGAGAACTTTATTTAGTTATTCTTTTCATCTTGATCAATTGTTTACGTTTTTCTTATTTGGGTGTTTTAGTCATTTCTGTATGAAGGTATATAGAATTAGAATTATAGAAGTACTCCCTCCTATTTAGCCCAATGTTCCTCTTTCTCTAATATATGTGAGGAATAATTTTTATTTATTTATTTACATTCGGCTTAATAAGAGGGAGTAACTTTTATTTACTTATTACATGCTTGTTGATTTTCTTGTTTTTTTTCTTTCCTTTCTTTGTGGCATTTCTGAAAGCATGAATCTCTTCTTTCCGTGTTCATTGTGCTAAGAACGAACCTTTGAAAATGATCAGGACGAAGTGAGTCGAAAGAAAGTTGAAGTTACGCGAAACTTTGTACGAAAACAGCTTGTTCAATTCGTTTTTTCCTAACTATATATGAAGTAACTCCTAAAAATACGTAACTATTCTCGTCATAAAACCGAACCACGAGATTGACCATTGGCCAAAAAAAAGAGCACAACCCAACTTACAAGCGCGAACGAGCGTCGATGGGTACACCGTACACACCCTAATAAGTCGTCGGTCATACCTAGGCCTGTTAAATGGTGCAGGCCAGCTCGGCCCAGCCTGCACTTGTGGGTCGTCATTTTCTAGCCCGTAGCCCAACCTAGCCCGCCTCTCTACCTGGGTCGGGCCAGTGCAAGAAATTTTCGGAGCACCCCCAGCTTGGCCCTGTAAAATATTGAAAAAACACAAAAAAAACACTATATGGGCCCGGCCCGGGCCAGAGAATATGGAACCTAGTCGGCCCCTATTTAGTGCTGGGTCTGGGCCACGAATCGCCAGCCCATCCCGCCCCCAACCTACCGCACAGCCCATACTTTATAACGCCTTTTTTCGTATTCCGTCACGACACGACACTACACGACACGTCACTACAAAGTTCTTGGCCTAAAGTGGGCCAAGAAAATTCAATTGGTTAGCCAAGGGCTCGAGACCTAACTGGTAAATATTCCCAAAGGCCCAAACGTCCAATACAAAAAATGAAAGGCTAAAACCGTCATTAAACAACAATAAACCCTAGCAATACGCAGTTGCATATAAACCCCCAAATTAAAAACCCTAATTTCATTTTTCTTCATCATTTCTCCCTTTCTCTCTCTTCTGGTCGCCGAAAATGTCGAAGCGAGGTAACACTCTTCACTTCTCTTTTCCTAATTGTTTGTATTTTAATTCAATTTTATGTAATTATCTTCGTTTCTTAATCCCAGATTTTCCCATTTTAATTGGATTTAAATTCTATCTAATTATCCAAATTTTCCCCCTTTTTTCTGCTGATTTATATAATTATGTTAATTAATTTAGGGTTTATGATTAAATAGATGCATAAGCGATTAAGTAGATGTAGATTTGTTGTTTACGATAATGGTATCATCAATTTTAAGCAATATGGATTACCCTTAGTAAGGTATATCCGTGTATATGATGTATTTGTCCCTCATTTGATTTATACTCGTTCCGAGGCGATATCGGAGTTAGGTTGGCTAGCAGGGTCTGTCTCGATTATTTGTTTACCTAGAATAAAAACGATTAATGTATGATTGATACAGTTTGATTAAAATTGAATTGAAAAGATAATTAAATGATTGAGACGGTTGGAGTAATTTTTGTTGTTCGGAGCTAGGTTGGCTTGCAGGGCCCGTCTCAATCATTTGTTTACCTAGAATAAAAATGATTAATGTTTGATTGAGACAGTTTGATTAGAATCGAATAGATAAGATAAATAATGATTGAGACGGTTGGAGTAATTTTCATTGTTTTTTTTAGTTTGTTCTAGTTGCCCCCCGAATTTCAATCTACTCCGTATACTTTAGCCGTCAATACATGGGATCTTGGATCTTAATTGCTTATAGGAGCTATATAAATCGATCAAGTTAGGTCAACGGGTTGTGTTCCGGTGCATTGTTCCCAATTGCTGTTATTTAAATGACCATGATGAACTTGTATGATTGATATGTGATGCGGGTTGTGTTCCCGTGCATTGTTCCCAATTGCTGTTATTCAAATGACCATGATGATGAAGTTGTATGATTGATATGTGATGCGTGTTTTGTTCCTTTTATGTTGGGATTTAGGTCGCGGAGGGAGTGCTGGATACAAGTTCAGGATGTTGCTGGGTCTTCCAGTGGCAGCAACTGTGAATTGTGCTGATAACACTGGTGCCAAGAATTTGTACATCATTTCTGTCTAGGGAATCAAGGGAAGGTTGAACAGGTTGCCTTCTGCTTGTGTCGGTGACATGGTCATGGCCATTGTCAAGAAGGGAAAGCCTGATCTCCGTAAGAAGGTCATGCCGGCTGTCATTGTTAGGCAGCGCAAGCCTTGGTGCCGAACGGATGGCGTCCTCATGTACTTTGAAGGTTTGTAATTCACAACTTTTATGAATCTTTGAAGTTCATACTACTTTCAGCTTACTAAGTTTTATGACTCTTTGGCAATGACCCTTCCTGATGAGGCCAAATGTGAGCTCATGTAGTTACTTACTCTAAAATCAAATCAAAATCAATCCCGATGAGGAAGCATTCCCATAAAAAAGATAGGAAGTGCCGTATGACACTCCATACAATCAGCTCTTGCGCTTGATTGAGAAACTATAGAAACTTCATCTACGCCGTTGATCTTCATTCGCTTTTGTATCCCCATCCACTAATCACAGCTGTTGATTCACTCATCTCCTTTCTTGGGATTTGATCCTTGAATTGCAGCCGTCGATTAGTCGGGGACTACTCAGCGCGTGTTGTTCATCGTCCCGTAGTTTGGGATTTCTTTCTCTTTCTCGCCAATTGCTGTGTTGTGTGTGATTTTAAACGGGTCTCTGAGGATTTTTCTATTTTTATGTCTTTAATTTCACGATAAATCCTGGTTCCGCCACTATGGTTTATCGTAATTCTTTTTTGTTATTTATAAACTTTTTGTGATGTTGAATATGAAAAAGGTCCGATGCCATGTCGACAGTAGCAAAAAGCAATGACTGACGATGCTATGATTGGACCAATATCAAATTTTAATTAATGTTTTGCATTTTTGATAGGAACCCGTTGATCTTATTTATTTCCATGATTAAACGGGGCCGTTTGTGCAATTATATGTTATTTTCATTTTATTTATGTTTTATGATTCCTTTGATGAGATTAAAGAAAAATGTTGGAATTATCGTCTGACTACTAATCTGACGAGAAACTTTCTTTCTGAGGATTCATTCTTTATTTTCACAAACAAAATTTTTATTTACCAAGTTACTTTTAATAAGTCGTGACTATTTGAATGTATTTTGGTAAAATTAATAATCGAGAAGTCAATGATGATGAAAACAAGGCTTGTTTCTCAAGAACATTCGCAGAGCCGCCTAAGAACTTTCCCCTGTGCAGGGTTGAGAGTTGATGCTGCTTTATTCTTCCTTGGATGTCTGAGACTCCTCTTGTTTCCTTTTATTTTATTATATTATTAATTATATTAATATTAATGATTTGTGTAATTTTTCACTCTTGAAAAACAAATTATATTAATATTAATAATTTGTGTAATTTTTCACTCTTGAAAAACAAATACGGATTAAATTTGAAGATTGTGTTGCTATGTTTTCAGTGTTTGTGGTAACGGATATTTGGGAGGAATGTCGTTGTTGTTTGATTGAGATGACTGAAGTAGAGGTTATATTTACTTAACAATGCCAGATTGGATTATCACGGACTGCATATAATCTCAATCTCAAAATTAACTGATCCCTAAAGGGGCTATTGAATCAATTCTATTTATCTGAACCCTATAATTTGGATGGAAATTTAAAACCAGTATCAACTCATCATTCAAGTGTCATTACTGAATAACTGATTCTTTACTTGCCAAATTCTGAATGGACCTGAAATTCCGACGTACCGACACTTTTTTTCATGGGTTAGGCAAATGGCGCTTTTTTCGTTTGCTTGGCGTAATTACCTTAAACCGAGACCTTCATCACTCTTTGGATTTTTAATCGTCGAATTGTAATCTATACTTTGAAGCCTAATCAATTGTTTATACTTGATTGCATTATTTCTATAAAAAAATGTTATACTCCCCCATCCCGATCATTTGTTTATGAGCAAATTTTTAATCAAAAGTAAACAAATGATAGAGACAAACGGACGGAGTATATATGTATGTGGCCCCATTATGATATAGGGCCAGTTTTTCATGCTTTGCTCCAGGGATAAGCTAAGTAAGCATCTCTACATGACTACATGCTGATACTGATAGCATGTTTGTTTTCTCTTTTGCCATCTGTTTATTTTATTTTTTTAAATATTATGTAAATGATTTTTTATTTTTCAGTATTATTATTGTTAAGTTATGTTACATTTCTGTCATTTTGTTAAAGATTCCTGGAAAATATTGATTAATATTAGTTCTTGTTGTCTCTTGCCTTTGTCTGTGGTCACATAGTGACGATTCCGAAAAACTGTACTCAAATTTGTCATCTGCAATCTACATAAATCTTTTGTGATCCAAATTTCTCTGTAGTTGTATTGTTTTTCATTTTCGATCTAGCTGTCTATTATATTTAGCATACAGGTCATTCGTGTCAGCTATTAGGGCGGGTCAATTCAGGTCGAGTACTTTCAGATATGTTAGTTTGGTTGGATAAGCTAAGGCCTGGTCATTTAGGTGCTATGGTCATGTTTCTTAAGGTTTAATTTCATTTAGCTGATCATTTTGGATTCGGAGAAGAAAAATTCGCGGTAATTTGGTTATTTTGGTCGGGTCTAACGCTGGTCAGGTTAGTTTTGCCTGGTGTATGTCTGATGCACCAAATTTGTATTGCTTTCCAGGTTGCCTAGCTAAACGAAGCTACCGAAGCCACGACACCTGAGTTTTATTTTCTGCTGCAAAGTGCAAAGGGCCATTAGCTAATTTTATTTGCCTCGTTCATGAATGAACTCCACTGATTGAAATCGAGCATGGGCAACAAATATCCCGACAAGCAACAGGATGATGAGAATGTAACAGATCATAGTGCCTCACACATTTCCCACTGTAATGAATGGACTTTGGTTAAAGATGTTAAACCAGGAAGGACACTCATTTTGAAGCTATTGCAGTCGGAAATTGGTGAAAGTTGCTTTCAAGAGCTTTTCCTCAAACGGTCTCGTTCCCTGGGAAGTAATACTCCCAAGCAGCTTGTAGATATAGACGAGAAATATTTGATGCAATGTTTTGAGCTAATACATGCTAATTCAATGCAAGGGCCCCTGCGCGAGCTGTCTCTGAACCCGAATTCCTTTGACAAGGTTTTTGTGCCTGAACCTATGTCGTTTGGGGAAATGATTGCGATTGATTATCTGACAGCCGATGGGGTTGGAGACGTAATTTTTAGTACCGATGATGTAGGGACTGTAGGATCTATTATGGCAAGCAATAGCATGGTTAACATATTGAATAGTCCTTTGTTTCAGAGGCTTGGCGGAACAAAGGTATATGAAAATGGAAGACGAGTCCCTTCCGATAACCAAGGCTCTCCTGTTCGGTTACCCTCAAGTCCTCATAAGTCTAGGAAAGAGACCTCAGGCTTTGAAAATCGAGGTTATCAGTCTGAATCTGAACAGAGGAATCTGGTTCCTGTTTCCGGTTCAGGTCTGGGTTTGGGTTTAGGTTTGCCCATGGTAAAGTCTTCTGGATCTTCGTCCTCTCAAGGAATGCTTCAATGTACATGGGATGACGGTATCCCACGTTGTGCGTTCCAATTGGACGACCAGAAAGAAGTTTACGTAGCCAACTTAGCAAGAGCGGAGGTGATTCATGAAAAGGAAGTAGACTACATC
>JAOWBH010165592.1:0-10958 GCA_028566215.1 Silene coronaria
TGTCCAATAATTCCCTTTACACAATAAAGGTTAAAGCGTCCTTACACGTTATACATTTAGTCAATTATTTTAGAATCGCAACAACCTAGTATATCTATACATTCAGCAGTGTGAATGTCATCCATTCTCGAGTGCTGAAATTTTCATTGAAGGAAAAAGAAAAGAAAGCTTATAATGAGTACAGGGGTGTTCATAGAAGCATTCCGGAAAATACTGATATCGCGCTCTAGCTCTACCCAGATGACGGACAGCAGCAACTAGCTAGTAGTAAGCATGTCAATCTGTGCAAAGAAGGGGAGCAACAAAGAATAATTGGCCTGAAGTTTCAAAAACATACAAACACAGAATACACTAGTTTGCAATGACAATCCCCATCTACAGCAAGGCATCAACAGTTTTTAAGCAGTTTTGAACTACAAGCACACCATTAAAGTAATGTCTTGGAGCTACTGAGGTATCCTAAATAACTGTATGCCAAGCCTTGTGCTCTCCAATCGGTCTGAAATAAATATATCCTGCTGCATAGTGAAATTTTCGATTATAAACCCATGGTGGAAGAAGCTGGGCAGCTCATCCCCAACAATAACAAGATTTCTGAAGCCAGGAATCAATGGCTTTAAAGAGTAACATTCAGCTCGAAGATGATAATCCTTGTTCGAGTAGTGTAACTACAATGATCATCAAATATCGCCTTTGCTTATATGTAGATTCAAATCTGACATATTATTGTTGGTTATTTCCATCAAAGGATTTCTTTAACACCAAGCCCTTCTTTCGGGGTAACAGATTTGAGCAACCTGATCTTACAAGCATAAGAGTGACGGAGGTTGTTCGGAGGAGTAGCTTGGGCTTCATTTGTAAGATCAAATGTCGACACAAGCTAGAGGATAGTTCTGATGCATTTAAGGGAAGACCAGGATATTTGAACGAAAATCAGAGACATTATTTGCAGATGCAATACTAATCAATAAACAAGGAATGGGTCGAGAGACAAATATTCCACAACGCACCACACGACACCAAACTGTGATCTGAATTGTTCAAAAGAAGATGATCAGCAGTCCATGGCCAAGGGTTCAAATGCATATTTTTATAGGAGATTTCAACCCGCCGTCTATTACACCAAGGAAACACTTTTAAAGACAAAAATTATCGGCTCAACACAAAGCCTAAATCACTTGGCCGTTAGCAGTACTCAAAATGATTTTCCTGACTGCATGCAATAAGGAAAATTGAAGACAACTAGCATTCATGTAGTCTAAATGACTTTTTCTGAATGAATCTTTTCAATAGATTTTGACATGTTCAATCATACAAGCCTTCTTCCCAAACATCAACAAGAAAATCTACCATTTCCTGTCAAACAACGAAAGAAGAGCATTTAAACAATTACAACTACTATAAGATACAAGTTATAAAGGTCCACAACATCTAAATAATGAATTATATGCAGATTTCTGCCCCGTAATACTTACAGGCAAAGGAATGGCATGTGGAAAGGGCCTATTTGTCCCAAGTAGACTCTCGTATGTAGCATTCCAACTGCAAAAAAAATAAAAAATCATCACAACAAAAAGGATAATGGAACAAACACCCAATATAATCAACATAACAATATACTATCCCCTCAATTTCAATATGAAGTTAGTTTTTTTCCTATTTTAGGTCGCTGACATTTTGATTTTAGCCATACGTTTATTCACATAAAAGACATTTTTGTCTTTGATTAACTATGTGGGCAAGAAGCCCGACATTAATCACGACAGTGTAAAAGCAATTCGATTACAAAAGATGTCAACAGGGAAAGTTATGTTATAGGGGATGAGGTCTCAAAACTCCACGTGTTAGAAATTTTATTATATAACATGCGAGACTCAGTAAACTCTTTACCCGTTTGGTTATAGAAGAAGACCTGGAATTTTTTATTGATTATTCTTTAATTAATGTACAACAGTATAAGACCCCACACCCTGAATTCTCAAGCTACGCCACTGGATGTCAACCTCACTTACATTAACTCCTAAAATTTTGTTCTACAAGCAAATATAGACAGCCTAATTTTATGGTCGAATTTCAAATAGATGATTTGGAAACCTAGCAATATACAGATCAATGATATTAAGAGTCATAACTCACAAACCTCAAGTTAGGTTCACGTGTTTTGCTCCGACTACGACTTTTTCGAACTCCAACCCACTGTTGCCGTACTTGGTTCCACAGAAGAAGGCCTGCATCCAAGTATCCAACATACTCCCTCCTATTCTACCTATACTTCCCTCTTTCCTTTTTGAAAGTAGTTATGTTTAGTTCCCTCTTTCCTTATTTGGAAAGTTTTTGGGCTGTATAATTACCAAAGTGTCCTTGTTGCATTTTGTTATTTACAGAAACTACCACTCGTTTGGCCCACTACTTTGACATTAACCCAAACCAATTACTCCATCCCAAGACCAAGTTAACACCTCTTAATTAACTCAGCCCAACTGCTAACCCATAAACCCCTAATCTCTCACGCCTATTTCAATGATTTTGGAGTCTTCTATCAAACCCTAATCCCTCATTCATCTTCCCTCACTCATCTGCTCATCTGTCGTTCTCTATCTCCCTCTCTTTGTCCGCCTATTCTTCATCATCTCCATCAATAATACTGAGACTCCCTTCCTCCTTTATTTTCTCATCAAACTTCATCAATCATTATCAATAATACGCATTCCTATGTTTGGTTTTTTGATGTACGATGTCTTTAAAGAATGCAATTCTTCAGATCTAGACTTTGAAGATGATCCATGTTTATTTATCATGTTCATTGATGAAGATCTAGAAGTTTAGTTTGATTTTGAAGCTGTGGAACTTGATGAGTCTGAATATGGGACGAAGGATGAGTCAATGATGATTGATTCTAAAGAAACTGGGCCCGAATCATCTGATCTTCCATATTTTGCTATTGTACCTAATTCTTTGGGTGATGTCGACACTTTTGTGCCAGAAACTTGCCCTGAGTTTTTGGAACTTGATGCTAGGATGGAGGCACTTGATCGTGAGGCTAATAGAAGAATAGTAGATGCTGAAGAGAGAAGGAAAAGGGTATTGGTGATGCAAGAAACTTCTGAACATAAGAGATGGTTTATTGAGGAGATCTCCAAATACTTCCCTGGTTTTAAAGTTCTTTTAGAAGATTGATAGAGGTTGATCTCAACTGAACCCTTATTCTCTTTTGTTTTTGATTTTGTTTGCTTAACTAATGATGACATGCATGCATATGGGTTAATGAATGCCCGATGATAACTATTTGAGGGCAAGAAAATTGATTGCATGCATTACGCCACCATTTTTGTAAAAAATTTGATGAGGCTATGCATGCATTTAATCTTCACTTGTTGTTTTATTCACTGTAAACAAGTTGTATGCCATCATCATAATGTGCTAAGTTCATACAGACTTAATTTCTACCAAAATAAAAATAAAAATTACAGCAAAGTGTCTGCTGCTGATTTTGGTTGTTGATCTTGTTATTTTCTGGGTGTTGAACTTCCTGTGTTCTGGTCCTTCAAATTGTTGTATGACTCTTGATTGGATTAGTTGGTTGGTTTTTGTACTACCTATTTCACATGTCCACAAAATGAGTACAACAACCAACCAACCTTGATGGTTTGTGTCTTAAGTGTCTAATTACACATGTTTATGAAATATTCTGCATCTAGCATTACTGAATCTACCAATTCAGCAATACTATCTGCAGTACCTGCATTAGCAACCTCAACACTGTCAACATTGTGAATATATACCTGATGCAATCCTTTACCAAGTTAACATCTGCATCTAAATATTGTGGTAGTCTTCCTTCCTTTGCTAACTTGGTCTTGTGCATATGTGGTATCTTGTAATCATTATGCCCCCTTCTTTTTAAAACTTCTAGCATACAACCTTGCATAGTGGTGAACACATAATTAAGCTTTTCCACTTCTAAATTTTCAAAAGCAATAGCTACTGCTTCCACAAGCTCATCTAGATTGTATGAATTGGGGAGTGTTTGGAGAGATTGAATTGCCCTAAAGAACCCCAAATCTAAGACATTCATGTCTGGTGAATTTAGGGGCTGCTGGACAAGATGTATGTTCCACCCATCACTGCTTGCTGCCTCCCTAAAATTTGCATCAGAATTGTTAATATGGGGTCGTGCATTATCTTGCTGAATAAATATGGTTTTACTTGTATTTTCAGGCCATTTCCTCTTGATTTCTCGCAGCACCACCTCTAACATCATTTGCTTCACCACTTGTTTAGTTATGGACTCTATAGGCTTTGTTTCCATTGTACCTGCAACCCTATTCTTGGAATTTCTTTTGGCTGGTTCCAAGGACACAAATGGCCATATTCCTATTTTTCCATCAAATATGCATTCATTGTTTTGATTAAATTGTGGTCTTGCAACAGCACACATAAACATTATTTTACCTATATAACTTTTTGACTGAATACTTCTATAGGGTTCTTCTTCTGGTTCTATTTGACTTACTGTAATACTGCATATTTCTGTAGCGTGTAACTCGGTCGAGTAGGGCTCACTCAGCCGAGTTGTAGGGTGCTCGGTCGAGTAGAGCAAGCTCGACCGAGTATTTTGGTTGGTTGTATTAGGGGGCATTCTGGAAGTGAGCAACTCGTACAAGTACTTGAGTACTCGACCGAGTAGGGCTTACTCGGCCGAGTGACTTTTGAACTCGGCCAAGTGCGTGTTTTGAATCCCGAAATCGAGCGGTTTTAATTAGGGTCATTAGGAGAGGATATAAATATAACATTCCGCCATTTCACTCATAATACCCATTTTTAACCCCCATTTCTCCCTTAATCACTCCAAATCGCCATTAGCAAGTAGTGCCTCTGTTCGATTCGTGGATTCTCCGTCGCGCTCTCCCCCTTATGTAGTAAGTCTCCCTAGATTGCTTTTTATATTTATGGTTTAACCCTAATCTATTTTGGGGGAGATTTGGGAATAGTATTGGTTGTAATGGTATTGTATGATCATTATTGGTGACGACTTCGTAGAGGAATTCTTCTAGCTTGATTGTGTTTGTTGCTTGCGGATTTTGCGTTGAGGTAGAGTTTTCCCTACTCGGTTTTTCTATTGTACCATTTTTATGTGATGTATATTATGATGTGACATTGTGATGGTGGTTTGATATGGTGATGGCGATGTCGATGTTGGTGATGATTGTTGTGTTTGTTTGTGGAGTCGTTGGGAGATGGTCTCACCCCCATTTTTCGCCCCTCGTGACTCCCTTCACGGAGGGGGATGTGCAAATTAATGGAGTGGGTTCACTCGTACGTCAAACAGGGCTTAGGTGAGAAAGTTTGTGGTCCCCCACTGGCAGTAGGGCTACCTATTGCAATGGGTAGTCCAATTAGAGTGGTGTGTGTGGTGTGGTGTGGTGTGGTGATGACCTTGGTATGATAGTTAATGTTGCATACTGACGCTTGTGTGGTTGATTCTTATCTGCTGTGATCCATCGATGTTGGCATATGGTGAGCAGGCTCTTTGCAGGTATTGAAGTGAGCATTATGCAACGGTGCATGGATGGGATTACTAGCTGATGAAGTCTAGTCACCGCTGTGTCTGCATTTCATTTCATAGATTCGCATTTTAGTAGACTATACTTTTTGATTTAGAACATTGTATCACCATTTTGGTGGGTTTTGGCATTGTAATTCATTATTGATTAAACTATTTATTTCAATTGAGTCCGCTATTGCTTCTTTGATATATGCTAGTTTGGGTAAACGATGTTATAGCGCCCTGAGTCGCCATGAAAGGTCTTGCATAGTCTCCATGGTAGCAGGGGATGTTACAAAGTGGTATCAGAGCGACAATATTTGAAACTAAAACCAATTAACCCAATGAACGTAGGAGTGTCAAATAAAATGAACCCGGGTAGGAATTGTTAGGAGCTATTGTAAGGATCTGGGAGATGTCCCAAGATCGCACTATTACCCTTCCAATTCCTAACTGGTCACTTGGGTAGGATAGAAGGGTGCGATGTGGTGCATTTGTAATATTTTGTACATTATATGAATCACATGATGGTATGTTTTAGTATGGTTGTGAAGTATAGAATGGTGATGGAGATGTTGGTATGCAATATTGCCTTGATGCTTAACTGAATAACTTACTTGGTTATGTGATATGGAGAATCCGGAGTGTATGTTTCCTGACTCGACCGAGTGGCGCATATGACTCAGACGAGTGATGCTCACTCGACCAAGTGCCCATGGTACCCGACCAAGTGTATGTCTAAAATAGTTTCTATAACATTCTGAAGTCGCGCTAGGCGGCCGAGTAGATGAGATACTCGACCGAGAGGATGGTGAGTCGACCGAGTGACCATGGTTGTGAATTTTTGGAGTATTCTGACATTGGGGTACTCGGCCGAGTATAATTTATACTCGACCAAGTAAGGTAGGCTCGACCGAGCATGTTTGGGCTCGATCGAGTAGTGAGTTTGGAGAAAAATTTTGGGTATTCTGGACTCGGTTACTCAGACCGAGTACGCTGAAGTACTCGACCGAGTGACACCAACTCGGCCGAATGAACTCTTGTACTCGACCAAATGTTTGCATGATAAGTTATTCCTATTGTTTGTTGGTCATATGCTATGTGCTTACGTTCGTTCTATTATAGAAACTTGGAGATGGCTACCTACATAGACAAAGCTGCTGAACTAACACTCGAGGAAGTAGCACGCCTGTTGGAACAGAATGACACACTTAGTGAGGCTCTTAAGAACTTAGTCAAGGCTAAGGAGACGGCGCCACAACCACCGCCACTACCGCCATAACCCGACCACTCGGGCACGTTGAGTAATGCCTTCGCTCGACATCGCCCCACCAAGTATGCTGGCACGGAACCACCCCATCAATTGGGGAATTGGCTCCGGGAAATGGAGAACATCATGGAGGTTCTCAAGCGTCCGGAAGATGAGATGACGGCCCAAGCGGCGTTTTACCTCACCGGTCAAGCCGGATTGTGGTGGTACCGTGAGCGGGCTTCTATGAAGAACTTCTACTTGGAGGAGGGGTATGATGCTATTTCATGGTTCAAATTCCGGAGCTCGCTTCGGAATAAGTTTATCCCCGAACACGTCCAGGCTCAGCAGCGAGCCGAGTTCGATTCTTTTGTCGTGACCGACGGGATGACTGTGGCTGAATACTACGTGAAGTTCAACGAGCTTTCATCCTATGTGAAGGATGAGTTACATATGAGCCAGAAGATGTTGGCCCTTCGGTTCGAGAAGGGTTGACACCTAAAATCCTTCGGAAGCTGACGGTGGGACCCAATAACAACGTGAAAGAAGTCTATGAATGGGCCGGGAATTCTGAGAGGCTAGATAAGATGTATCTAGAAGCGTAAAGGTGGGGTGGTGACAAAAGGAAGGCTGATAGTGAAGAGGGTGGTTACTCTAATTCTAAGAAAGGCAACTACAACTGTAGCAAGGCCTATTCCGGGGGAGCGGGCTACAGTAGCGGATCACAATATAGTAAGGGGACTCGCAGTTACAATAGCGGTTCGGGAATCACTTGCTTCAACTGTGGCGGTACGGGCCATAAGCGTCATGAATGCACTAGCACCAACAGGGGTGCGTACCAGAGAGCTCCGCAGATCAACTCTTATCGTTCTCAGAGTGTGGCAGACAGCCGACCATCCGGATCGTGGAACAACAACGCGGGAGGCGGCGGATATCATCGTCCAAATTATAATGCGATGGGCAATCGGAATTCGACTGCAAAGTTGACAGCTTCAGCCAGCACCGTACAAGGAGGACAGAAGAGTAGTGGTAAGTTATTCATGATGGACAAGAAGGCCACCGAGGATGATGCGCAAGTCGTGACGAGTACTTTTCTCATTAACAATTATCCGACTTTTGTACTTTTTGATTCGGGAGCATCTCATTCTTTTATGTCCAAATTTCTTACATCAAAACTGAGATTCGGTGCTTTCGAGTCTGTGATAGATGAGGTGATTATTCCGTCGGGTGAGTCGGTTAGTTACACTAAGTCATTTAAGTCAGTGTCTATGATTGTGGGAGGGGTGAATTTTTCGATTAACTTGTTTGAATTTTCTTTGGAGGGATTTGAGGTAGTGGCTGGTATGGATTGGCTAGGCAAGTATAAGGCAAGTATAAACTGTCATTAAAATAAAGTGTCTTTAAGGGAATCGGGGAATATAAGAGTGTCGTACCGGGGATTTGTGCCGCGAAAGAGTGTAAAGATTATTTCTGCGGTGACCTTGAAATCCCATCCGCGGAAGGGTTGTCCAATGATCCTATGCCACATCCGGGATACTTGGGGTGAAGAACCTTCTGCATCCAGTATTTCGATTGTGGATGAGTTTCTTGACGTCATTCCAGACGAGATTCCGGGGTTACCATTGAAGAGGGATATTGACTTTAATGTGGAGCTGAAATCGGGAACAGGGCCTATCTCTAAGGCTCCGTACCGGATGGGACCAAACGAATTGGAAGAGTTAAAGAAGCAGCTGACTGAGTTACATGAGAAGGGGTACATTAGACCTAGTGTATCGCCTTGGGGTGCACCATTTTTATTCGTAAAGAAGAAGGATGAGAGTATGAGATTATGTATTGACTACTGGGAGCTGAACCAGGTAACAATAAAGAACACGTATCCATTGTCGAGGATAGATGATTTGTTTGATCAGTTAACGGGAGTTGGAGTGTTTTCTAAGATTGACTTAAGATCGGGGTACCACTAGTTGCGGATAAGAGATGATGACATTCCATCCGAAGATTGCTTTTCGATCGAGGTATGGACATTATGAGTTCGTAGTGATGCCGTTTGGATGACTAATGCGCCAGATGTGTTCATGGACTTGATGAACCGTGTTTTCAGCCAGTATTTAGATCAGTTCGTGGTGGTCTTCATTGATGATATTTTGGTTTACTTGAGAGATAGAGAGAAACACACCGGGCATTTGAGGATCGTTTTGCAGATCTTGCGAGACAACCAGTTGTATGCTAAGCTATCAAAGTGTGAGTTCTGGCTCGAGAAAGTGGCTTTTTTGGGGGACGTGATCTCTAAAGAAGGCGTGTATGTGGACCCAAGTAAGATTGAAGCTTTGAAAGATTGGGTAACACCAAAAAACGTAGTAGAAGTTCGGAGCTTTTTGGGCCTGGCAGGTTACTATCGGCGTTTTGTGAAAGACTTTTCGAGGATTGCGAGACCATTGACGACATTGATGAAGAAGGATGTTAGATTCTACTGGGATGAGAGATGTGAGCAAGCATTACTTATCTTAAAGGAGCGTTTGACATCGACTCCAATCTTGGCTTTACCCGAGGGGAGTGAGAATTTTGAAGTCTACACCGATGCTTCGAAGTGTGGATTAGGGTGTATGTTGATGCAGAATGGGAAAGTGATAGCTTATGCATCAAGATAGTTAAAGTCACATGAGGTGAACTATCCGACTCACGATTTAGAGTTGGGTGCTGTAGTTTTTGCTTTGAAAATTTGGAGGCACTATCTTTACGGGGCAACCTTTAAGGTGTTTTCAGATCATAAAATCATGAAGTACGTGTTCATTCAGCGTGACTTGAATATGAGGCAGAGGCGATGAATTGAGCTTATGGGCGATTATGACATAGAGATCATCTATCATGAGGGGAAGGCTAATGTGGTGGACGATGCACTAAGTCGGAAGAGCATTCATTCATTGTGCACGGCAATGTCGATGATGAAGCTACGGGAAGATGAAAATAAGATGGGTATTTGTATGATTCGGAAGGGGGATAAGACGAGCGACCTAACGGTAGAACCGAAATTGTATGACAATATTCGAACTAAGCAGGGTGATGATCCTAAGATTCGAGCTTGGAGGGAGATAGTGGTGAAGGGTACTACTTCTAGGTTCTTTATTTATGCCGATGGGAGTGTAAGATTTGATGGTAGGTGGTGTGTTCCTGATGATGCTGACTTGAAGAAAGTGATTTTGACCGAGGCTCATTGTACTCCTTATTTCGTCCATCCGGGATGGGATAAGTTGTATAAAGATTAGAAGAAGACTTTTTGGTGGCCGGGGATGATGAATGAAGTAGCGGATTTTGTGGCGCTGTGTTTGACTTGTCAGCGGGTTAAGGGGAGCAGCGGCGACCACATGGAATGCTTCAGTCCTTAGATATACCGATGTGCAAATAGGAGAAAAATTCGATGGACTTCATTGTGGGGTTACCGCGATCACAGAAGGGCAACAACATGATTTGGGTGATTTTTGACCGGTCGACTAAATCAGCCCATTTTATCCCGATGAAGGATACTTGGAGCAAGATGGAGTTGGCCTTAGCTTACATAAAGAATGTGGTGAAGCTTCATGGTACACTATTAGATATCTTATGGAACCAGAATACGCGATTCATTTCTCGGTTTTGGCACGAGCTTCAAGAGCTAATGGGGACTAACTTGAAGATGAATACTGCGTTTCATCCAGCTATCGATGGGCAAACTGAGCGGACTATCAAGACCCTAGAGGACATTTGAGAGCTTGTGTGATGCAATTTGGAGGTTTTTGGGAAGATCGCCTTGATCTGATCGAGTTCTCTTACAATAATAGCTATCATACGAGCATCGGGATAACACCTTTCGAGGCCTTGTATGGTCGGAAGTGCCGTAATACGTTTTTTTGGGATGATAGTTCTGAGGCTGTGGTTCTAGGACCGCAGATGATGCAGGACATGATCGAGCAAGTACAGGTGATTCGACAGAAGATGAAGGTCCCGCAGGATTGTCAAAAGAGCTATGCATATTTGCATCGTCGCAATGTAGAGTTCGAAGTGGGTGACAAGGTTCTCTTAAAAGTGTCACCAATAAGAGGTTGTTGGAGTATGTGTCCTCAACAATAGTGCGATCACATAATTAAATCTCATGACAAGAATACATAAGGGATAATCCTATATATATAG
>JAOWBH010165603.1:0-10958 GCA_028566215.1 Silene coronaria
GGGGGGGGGGGGGGGAGACAATTGAAAGTAATTTAAATTTTAGGGTTATTTAATATAAATACTCCATACTATTAGTGGTCTTCTCAAAGTACTCCAAACTTTATTAAATCTCATAATAAACCTTACTATTTATACTATCTTCTCATAATAGAATTGAGCTTTTAATGACTTGTTATACTAGGTAAAAAGGTGATGTGGCAAGCATTTAAATTAAAAATAATAATAATAAACAATAATACTTCTAATTGTATTAAACACCCCTCCCCTGCTTCAAATATTAGTCCCCTATACTCCCATCTACCAGTGACCGGACCTCCATGAACATGACCATCATCTACCACAAATATCTTCCCCTCCATGTCAACCCTTTGTTCTCCAACACTAAATTAATCAGCCATCATACCTTCGATCTAAACCACTAGCAACAACTATCAACCTACCCACATCCGGCTACCTTTAACCCAAACGATCGGCGACCATCGCAATCCGAACCCGCCTACCACCACCTACGCTAACCCCACACTATCTCTTGCTTAGCCCTGTCTCACAAACACCATAGATAACATCAGATCTAGTCACTGCAAACGATGACAGTAGTGGTAGACGGTGGCGCGCTTGGATGGGGTTCATAATGCCAGATTTAGGGTCAAAGTGGTGGTTAGGGATTCCCATCGATGGTAGGAAAACGAAGAGTAAGGTGGTGTTGTGGTCTTGTGGAGCGACGAGTTTCCGGTGGGGCTGGGTTTTTAAGGAGATTGTATTAATTGATTTTTTTTTTTTTTTGAGGGGATGGTAATAAGGATGCCTAATAATAATAATGTTATTAAGGGAAAAAAATTAAAATGGCAATGACCTATTAACCAGGTAGTCGGTCATCCGATTCTATTTTGAGAGAGAAGTACCCAAAGTTAGGTTTATTTTGAGTTAAAATTTAGTTTGGAGTATTATGAGAATGACGTCTATAGTTCGGAGTATTTACGTTAAATAACCCTAAATTTTATCACCCCCTTCCTATAACTAGTATCTTGAAAGACGGGTCTCATCTGAGGCCGTGTAACCAGTCCATTTAACATCTAAACCCAATGTTCTCCAGCTCAGTTACAAGTGTCGAACAAGAGACTGCTATTTTGTGGTTCATGTTTTTAGCTCAGAATGAAGTGTCGTATCAGAATGTCAAAGTGTTCGATACACGATACATTGTCAGAGTCAGTATCAAAGTAACCTAGTCTTAACCCTACCCATGTAACCATTAACTCTGTACATTAAATGATAACTACCCTATAATCTTAAATGGGCCAATCTAATGATATTATTGGCATGAGACTCTCATATGAGAACCTATGTTTTCCTCTACTTCTTGCAAAGTTTCCCCGCAGCCATTACCATTCGCCACCATCTAGATTACAGTAAACTAGTAAAGTGTATGGGCTCAACTATTGAGCTCCCACCTCCAAAGCATATGTGGTTGAGAGATCTTTAGACTTAAGGAACTGCCTAAAGGTCGACCACATGGTCTATGTTTGCGGGTCCTCAATCCTTGAAAGGACTGAAAAGATGAATACTATCACCAGGAAAGAGCTTATGGGTACAGATCATTTCTTGTGTTGTGGCAGCACTAAGCTTTAGTGTCTTTCTAGGAGCAGAAATACTTATGTAAGTGGTTATGTTTTTAGGTTTCATATTTTTACCACCGTAAGTTATCTTATGGGTATGACTGTATAAACGTTTGTCTTATGATTTTACACTACATTGGACACAAGACTTTTGGCTAAAGTAAATAAGTGTAACCGCTATGCTGGGCTTAGTTTATAACACTTGGAAGTTCTGCAGTTTTTGGACATTAGTACAAGGACAGAAGAGCAAGGCATATGCACATACAGCGGACAATGGGAGAACGTTTTTATGAATACCAGATGGCTCCCGAAAACTCATCCCATTATAGTATGCCTTCTTCTCATTCTTCTCTTTACATCCTTTTATTTTCCATTTTTTTGGGGAGTGTAAGGAGAGCTACGGTGGCAGTTTTTGATAGCAGGCTTCAAACTCTGGTCAAAAGTAGTGGTCCTCACTCCTCAGTGACTTTATTTGCTAGCTAGCTTACATCTGCTTAAGGCTTATAAGCCAATTGGTGGACTCAAATAAAAAGGAATTACTGATTATTGTGATTAAAAAGAGTTCGAAATTCACACATTGTATATAATGGTTGAACTAACTTTTGAGGATTTCGTAAACAAAAATTTCTGAGTCTGCTACTGCTTATAGCCTTATCAAATTATGTTGATTTGTGATCAATAGATTGAAGATCCTTTCGAACAACCTGAGAACGCTGCAAGAGCTGTTTCCCGCTCTCAGCTTACGAGAATAACTGAAGCATTTAGAAACACTTACAACCTGCTTATTGATCCATACCAGAGTCGTATTACTCTCATCCCCTCGTTAGTAGCGCCCGAGATAATTCATTTTTTCCCTGGAGCTCCATTTGTAAATTTAAGAGCTGATGTTAGGCCCTATCCATGGTCAAATCAAAATGCATTGCATGGCAACTATTCATCTTCACAGTTTCAACATCATTTTCACAAGACAATGCAAGTGAATCAGCCCAAAATCTTCAAGGGGCAAAACGGTAGACAACCATTTCATGGACAGGGACCAAGGGAGAGACCTAGAAGCCAGCATCAAAGTGTGGACCGACAAAAAACAGGTCAGCAACAGGCATGGCAAGCTCAGACAGTTGGGCCTCCAAATACCCGCACCTTACAGCCAACGCGCAACGACAATCGGGCTTCACAAGTATCTTTAAAAGCGACTCCAGTAGCTCAAGCGCCACAAATTTGGCGGCAAAAGCAATTTGAGAGGTGATCATATGAAATATTTGTAGCTCATACTGCGCCGTAACAGTAGTCAAGTTTGCTACATAGCGCACAGTGAAGAAGCTGCTTACCAGAGTTGAGACTGGATGTCTTATCAGAGATGATTTGTTGTGGCATCTTTTGAAAAGTTGTGCCCTTTTTGGAGAAGTATGGTTTGCTCTGTAGTCTGTACTACAGGGAGCTCAGGTGGTAAAAATAAAAAATAAAAAAAATGTCAAATTTGTTTAGTGTGTATTCAATCAAGTCAAAGTTGTTGGATATGATCTTAACATTCACAAGGGCAATATAATATAATTCTCCCTTCTATGTTTTAGAAGCATTGTTATTCTCAACTTAAAATCAACAATGGTTAGTTTTTAATCTTTAGATCCAAAATGGGTTTTAAAGATACATATTTTTCATATTCATGAAGAATATATCCTCCGTATATAACAATATATGTAGGATTAACCTTGTATTCACAAAATGAGCCTTGGATTTAAACGACTAAAGTCAATACCCAACAAAATTTCCCCACCTTTATCAAGTCTTAATAAGGTAAGAGTGTGAGACTAAAGATCCTCTTAACTTTGTAAGTCTTCGTGCCATGCTCTTCTAAAGACCTGCTAATGTGTAATTTCTAGCACAATAGGTTATTTAGTAAATAATAGGCTCATTTATAAACATTCTCTTTTATATTAAATTCTTTGCGAAACACTGCCTTTTATTTTAAAATTTGCGTAACACTCTCTTATTAATCTCTTCTTATGTTTAATACTCCCAAATTGTTGCATTTGATGACAAAAATCAATGTTCAAGGCATTTTCTTACTTTCGTAAATGTGTATATGGATCAAAGCTTTACCTACAACTTTTAACACTAAAATAATAATATGATAACAGTAGAAATACTGCAGCAGGGGCTAAGGACCAACTACCAAGGCAATGTAACTCAGAAGATAGCCCAACAACCAGTTATCAGCCGAGTTTGGAGGTCAACAACTCCCTAACCAGGTCAAACCACCAGCTGTCACTATGGCCAGCTGAAAGTTTGTTCAACTAATGATAAATTTTTCCATGACATCCAAGCCAAGAGTCTAAGAAAATCATTCAGAAAATGGATTACAAGTTGACTGCAAAAAAGGCATAAAGGAAAAGCAGTTTTCCTCTTTTGGGTCAGACAAGCTAAAGTTGTGCAAAAGTACTTTTGAAATGTTGCTCCTTCAATATTTACCAGCAGAACAAGAAGCCAAGAGAAGCAATTAAGTCCCTCGAGTCAACTGCAGCAAGCAAACAAGAACTTTGAGCCTATTGTAGCACATAACAAGCTGTTGATTTTATTTAAATTTCAATAGTAATATTGTTGTTATTTTGTACTCTTTCTAAGACATATTTTGGCCCTTGGATGTAGGGTTATTATGTACTGGATTTATGAGATGAGGCTTATATAAGGACCTGCATCCCACAACACTGAGGCATCTTATTTTAAATGAAAAAAACCCGAGATTCCTTCTCATATTCAAATCTTTTCAACTTGTGCTAGTCTGTAGTTGAGAGTCAGGCTTAATAACATCATGTGCATAGACTATGGGTGTTGATCAAAGTCTGTTAGTAAAGTTTAGTTAATCATGTGCTTGATTGTGGCTTAATTTAGATTTTGCTGTCAGTTTGTTCTTAATTTCATGTGCTAAGCTCTGGTTTTTATGATCAGATTAAATCAAATTGTTGTCTTAATTCCCGTGAGAATTCTGTGGAGTTGAGTTCAATAATTATATCAAAAGTTTGAGTCTTTTCTTTGCATTGTTTCCATTTACTGTAATTTCGGAATAAATCCAGCAATATTCACTGCAAATACATAGACGTACAACAATCAAATTACATGTAAAATTGGGCAACAACAATTAAAGTTTAGATCCTTTAGATAATACCAACATGTGCAGAAATAAGAAAATGGCCCAAGCATTGATTTTTATCATCGGATATTGCAATTTGGGAGTATTAGACATAAAAAGAGATTAATAAAGGAGTGTTATACAAATTTTGAAATAAAAGGCAATGTTTTGCAAAAAAAATTATACAAAAAGGAGTGTTTAACAAATGATCCAAAAAATAACTTGACAATATGTCACTGTAAGCGTTTGGTTAGTACGGAGTATATATTGTCATAGAAGATTTGACCGCAAAGTTAACTATTATGTTGTTCCACCCAATATATCGTAATGTTAGATTGATTCAACAAAAAGATCAACTTATATTAATCTGAAGTAGATGTTTTTAAGGTTAATAAAGCTTTCTCAGTGTCCTTATTTTTTTTACAAGTAATTTCATAATTACTAAACACCTTTAATTGATTCAATAAGACGGATATATATCCGTTACAAGCTTGTAACGGGTCAGGTATTTCCAACTTATGTAGATAAGACAAGCTCAGGGAATTACAAATTGCTTGTCTTTACCTATCCATGTGGGTAATATTTGACCCGTCACAAGCTATATCCGTCACAAATGAGAATTTGGGTAATTGAATATACCAATTAAAGTATATTAGTCAAATCATCCTAAATTTGTAATTTGCTTTTGCAATCTATTTCTACGCTAATTAATTTGCCGAATATGATCACGGTCATTGTCTTACCACTGATATTTTTTCGAAACAAAAAATGTGCTGGAAATATAGGATTCAGATATCTTGATGAATAGATATTGTTCAACACAAACATACAGGAAGGTTTCTTCTTATATTCATTAATGAAACTTAAAACCCATGCTATGCATAATTTAATGAAGTTATATCTGAGTAGAACACGTCTTGCTGAGTACAATAAATTTTGTAGAACTTGCACAGTTCCATAAGCCTTGGGCCTTTTCTCCTCTGTAAATGTTTCACCTGAATTACAAACCTATAAATAATTCCTATACACTAGTACAAACAACGTAAAAGCCTTAATCCCAAAACGATTTGGGGTTGGCAAACATGAATCAAAGAATTCTTCTCCGTTGGCCAGTATGATCCCTCGACAACCCACGCCAACGCCTTTCTAACTTTGACATTTAATCATGGCCATATCGATTTTGCCAGACTCAAATTGTGCAAGGCTCATTTCCGCAAGAGAAGCTTATCACATGTCAATACCTTGTAGCTAGCATGGGGACCTTCAGACGTGTCATGGATAGCTGCACGCCATCCCATTGCCTTGGCAATTTCTTGCACTTGTTCGACAATAGAGACTGTGTCACGAATGTAAGCACGTCCACCTGGTCTTAGCATCCGATCCATCTCAAGCATAATGCTAGACATATTGCATCTGACAAAGAGTTAAAAAGTACAGTTACATGAAAACAAATACTCAAAAGGACTTGTGAACAGAAATGACATTACCCAAGTGTCTCAAAATTCCCACCTTGTGAAGGAGCTGCAATCGGATATCCACATTTTAAAACTGTTTTGTAACTGTTTTTCTAAGACAGTCAGGCAGAACCGTGGAAGGGTTGTTTCTAAATGACCCACCATGAAAAATCGGTCGATTCAAATTCACAAAATAAAAACAAGATGGCGGAATAAATTGTACAAAAAGGTTTTTTATTGATTGTAAAAGCTAGGATTTATATGCTATTTCATCGAATGCAATAGCATGCTCTATTCACACTAATGGTCATGGACAATGGCTGAAGAAAGTTGGAACTTACCTTGTTTGCTCAGCAGCAAAGAGGCTGGAAGCATGCAACAAGTCATAAGTTCTCGGGTATGTGTCAAACGGTTCACACCTGTAATCATCGTGCAAGTCATTACGTCTCAGAACAGGGAGTTTAGTTTAAGTAAGACTGATACAAGTAACCATAGACGAAAGATGGGTCAGACAAATCTTTAGTGCAATAAGTATCATTTATGTCCCACCTTTGACATTTTGAATTATCTTTGCACGAATGACTTGAAATACTAGATAATAATACCCAGTTCGGGATCCCACAATATGCGGGAAAAGGGAATTGGATGTACACAGTCTTACCCTTACAATGACCATTGCATCAAATAACTACTAATACACAATAAAAAGAATCCAACCATTTTAGTGAGTCATTTGGCCTTTTTCCATTATAATCAATCAAATAATAATGCTCCATTGGGACAAGGAGATGAGATGACTGCCCAATACTACTACATCAACCAAAACTAGAGGGTGGTGATAACACATACCAATCATGAATCACCCCAATCAGTCCACGATCATAGATAACGGGTAAAGTGTTTGGTCCACTGACAGGAACGACATTCATAACCCAGGAATCTATACCATTATTGATCAATGCAGCTGCAAATCTGTCAAAATCATGAAAAGGGAAGGTATTTTCAGAGTGACAAATAATAACAGTACTAGCCAAGACTCCTCCGCAAGGATGAAAAGACGAAAGAAAGAGTTAATCTTGATACCCCCCATAGCCAGCTCTCATGTCCATTACATTTCTTAATTTCAAACTCTTCCAATGCCAGGCACGAACATAGCCTTCAATAATTTCATTCCAATATTTAGTTTCAGCCTTGAAGAGCTCTTTCCTAGATATGTATGCATCAATTTGGATACTCTGCAGCCTCTCTGGAGGAGTTGACAATCGGTCAGGCCAATTTGGCACATTTCCTCCATAACCACTTTCTGGTAGACGAGCGATACATGGTTTGAGGCTAACGTACCTAATTTAACACAAAAAACAATCACAAGGTTGGCACAAGGGAATTTGATAAGAAATAAGCAGACATTAGTAGCATAAATGAAGTGTTATTTGTACAATGAGAGCACCGTCTCTTGCAAAAACGTACAGATACCAAAATTGTATTTGAATAGTAAATAAAAGACAACAATACATCACAATAAAAAATAATCATAGAGAAAAATTGGCGTGCAAAGTCCCACAATAATAGATGAAGCCATGAAGGACAAGGTTCACAAGAACAAACTAAAGCTGGAACACCTATCTTTAATACACAGTTTGGCTAGCTGTTTTGACATAGGGCTAGAGAAAGTATGGGCGCTACAGTCAAACCAAAGAGGTACCATGAATGTGGATAGCACAATACAAATGCAGGTGTCCTTGCACCTTGAGAGCTTATGGCTTCATACAGCATAATGCAGGCTCTAGCTCTTAACTGAGAATGGCAATAGCACCAAAAGCAAAGTGGTTCAAAGAGAAAACTGAAGGATGAAAAAAAATAGCCGAATGAAAATTGTAAAGGGAAAGAAAAAAAAATGCTGATAGTTTTATATCATTATTATCCCAACACCACTTTGCCGTTCAAAACTGAAAAGGTCAAGACTTCATCACGAGCGTCACACTCTTCTTTTCCCTATCTAGTATCTATTCTCCAAAAAGGATGGAAAAGTAAATGGAAATGTGACTCGTATAATCAAAATAAGTTGGTTAAAGTGGATAAATCCACGATGATTCTATGAGACCCAACCATGCTCCATAGATGTGAAGAGAAGTCGAACCGCTAAAAAAATACTTCACGGCTTTGGAATCTAAAGGTCACATTCAGTGGCGTACCTAGGATTTCAATTATGGGGAAGCAGAAATTTAATGACAAGAAGATGTCAAGTTAGTAGCCAGATTTAGGCAGCAAAGCTTACTTAAACTTAGAAAATTATAAGGGCTTAGAATGTTATTATTATAATAAAAATTTACATTTTTCAGCAGTTTTTTTTGTGAAATTTATAAACATTGAATTGAATAGTTCACTATTAGTTTGACAACTAAAATTTATAATATTTCTCATCCTCTTATGTAATATTGTGTGACCGATTCAAAAGAAGGTTAAGCCAAAACATAAATACTTATATTTATCTTTAAGTAATCCGTATAATTTTTCTTTGGTGAGATGAAATTTATTTATGTTAAACGGAGTAATATATAGCATAATCTTTGGAAAGGCATACAATTAAAATGACTAAATCAAAGTTCTGACCCAAATATACATGGTAATTCAACGTGGATAATAAAAATTGCCAATGGTAAGTATCGAATCCATGACCATTAAGATAAAATATGAGTGATTTGCCACTAGACCACTGGAGTTTATGTTTACCAACTGCACTAATAACTACTTATTTCAAAAATTTAAGGGAATGCATATGGATACATCCACTGCAATACTGCATCCCCTTTAAATACGCCTATGATCACATTTTTTATTTTTTAATAAAACAGATTCACTCTTTAGTACTAATTTATAGCCTCGTCCAAATTGTCACTATTTAGATTCAACGAAAAGCGAAATAACATACATACCATACATTATCTGCGTCATCATTGGCATCGCATATAGGAGGATGAGTTCCAGCTTCACGAGATATATAGCAACTGTTATTCAAAGGCTTTTGCCATATTGCAATATACCCTTCCTTTTTAACCAGCTCCCAACAAAGTCTAGTCGTAAGGTTAACCATTTCTGCCAAAAAAATGAAAGAAAAGATTCCAGTGTGAGATCATGTACATGGAACATGTGCCAAGGATAACAAGCATTAGGAACGTCCAAATGCGACATGCTCCCTCCGTCCCGGTCATTTGTTTAACTATTTCATTTTTGGGTGTCTCGTTCATTTGTTTACCTTGCTATAATATGAAGGTTTTTGATGGGTAATTTGATCATATCATCCATTGTGTCCACTTGTCATCCACTAACAACAACCACAAATGGCCCCCTCCCCTGTCCTGTGCCAAAATCAAAGATAAACAAATGACCGGGGCAGAGGCGAGTAGTTCGTTATTCTTGGCTAGCTTCCTGGATTAAAGAGATAGTAGCTAAGGCATGATATTTTGTACGAAAAATTAGTTTTATTAAATAAGTTCATGTATGTACTTGTCTGTAGCACAAAGAGGGTGGGGATGGGGCGTACCATATCCTTATTTGAAAGGATGTAAACAAAATGTGAAACTTATGCAATATTTAAGACAAAATCGACTTTTTTAAATGTTCTAAAAATATAGAAGAATAAAACCTATATAAAACATTTCAAGGTTAAAAGTTGCAATACATCTAACCTTTCCATTGCTCTTCTAAAACTGGTTCATGCTTATAAACTGGCTGTGCAGCCCAGGCAAAGTAGCCCCCTGCTCGTAGTATCCTATTGACCTCAAGTAGATGAATTCCATCTTTAACAACAAACATTGAAAGAAAAATAAAAGATAAGCACTACAATTGAAATTTTTGCAGTGCAAGTGTAAAAAAAAAAGGTTGTTAATAACAATAGTACTCCAAAATTATTCCAAATTAATTGCCTCCTTTCAAAATTTACTACGGTAAATGAGTAAACTAGCAATATTGAACCTAATCTATTATCCGTTTCCTATTTTCTTCCCACTTGCTTTTTGGGATCAAAGCTACCAGACTTTGACCATAAAACTAAAATGTTTTACATTTATTTTCAAAGGGTTTTTGGTCAGGGAGTAGCAGTACCTAACATTTAGCCTCGTTTGCACCAAAGGTACCTAACTTTTTTTTATTTGCCAAAAGGTACCTAAAATTTTATGTTGACTTATCGAGAGGTACTTAATGCTAATTGCCGTTTAAAAAGAGTCATATTTCCGTCTAAACTAACGGAAAACATAATTAAGACCTTATTTTTCTCTTTAATCCTTTACTTAAAAATAAATTTTCATTAAATTAACCCCTTCATCTTCCCCAACCAATCCTAATTAAACACCCCTCTTCCTTCTCACCTACCATAACTCTCTACTCCTCCTCCACCACCACCATATTCATCCCTCTACCTTGTAATAATTCTTGAAAGAGGGAGAAGTAGACTATGATTTCGAGTTTTGTGGTGGTAACTGAGAGATAGTTGATGTTGGACGAAAAATAGGTGATTTTGGAATGGTGGTTATGGGTTGGGTTGTAGGAGGGAGATTTGGAAAAAGAGAAGATGAGGAGTAAGTTAGGTTAGTGACAAACAATGCTATTATAAGATTTTTAATTGTAGTTACAAGTTTAAAACAATTTTTATTTATGTTCTCCGTTAATTTTGACGGAATTTATCAATTGGTATTTTGTTAACAAACAAAATGTAAATTTTAGGTACCTTTGGGCAAAAAAAAAAAGTTAGGTACCTTGGCGCAAATG
>JAOWBH010165614.1:0-10958 GCA_028566215.1 Silene coronaria
ACACATGTCATTTATTACTTATGAATTATTTGGTATCCAAAAACCAAAAAATAATAAACATATCAAAATAAACACAAATGGTCACATTTGTACTTGTATTTTTTATCCCATGATCTAACCAAGTCACTTCAAAATATTTACACTTGGGGTGTTTTCTAAATGGGAAATTTACAAACACATGACGCACTATTAGTCTTAACCAAAACACAATTTCCTCACATGACGTAAAAAAATATCAACATTAAACATATGTAATCCCTTGAATTTCACGGGTAACAAAACTAGTTGATTATTATTCACTTATATAATCCCTTATAGTTATCATTTCAAGAACAGATAATGCCACTATTTTAATTTTTTCTCAATTTAATTTTTTAAAAAAATTAGGTATTTTCTGCATAGTGCCTTCCTATTTTTTCCGATTTCTATGTGGTACCCTTTAAATGAGTAGAGTGTTATAAATACTGTAAGTCTCCATTTAAACGACATTAAGACGAGACATTAAGACGAGTCAAGTACAGTGCATACAAGATAACAAGAGAAAATATTGCTCCCATTTAATGATTCCGGCAAAAAAAAAAAAAAAGAGAAAATATTTCATTCAAAACTTGAAATTTGGTTCTAACTATTGTTGCTTATGACTATATTGTCCTTTGTCTTATTGTATTCAAGACTTTAACTGTACAAAGACCGAAAAAGAATTTAACAAATTAGGGAGGAAGAATGTTAATTTAGCCGTTTGGGTGGAAGAGATACTTTATATTGAGCATATAACAAGGCTATGAGCAATATAGTCATAAACAACAAAAGTTATAGTATCAAATTTTCAACTTTGGACGAAATATTCTCTTTGTTTTTTTTCGGAATCATTAAATGAGAGCAATATTTGAGAAAATTTACATTTAATAGGAATAGGTTTCAAAAAAAATTATATAAAGGAGCAAGTTTCAAAAAGTGGATTATTTAAAAGATTAATAATCAATTTACCTTACATTTTAATCCCTTTTATAATTCTTTCAAAAACTGTTACCTGGCGGGGTCTTTGGTCTCTTAGTAATAGCAATTAGTCTTGCTTGTGTTTGTTCAATATGTTTGTTCATATGTTATAGTACACTCCCATAAACTAATATACTTACTCCATTCAACTCCACTTTACCCCTTTTTATTTCATACACTATTTATAACTGATTATTCAATTTCAATTTACTCTCAATATATAAGTGAAAATATATAGTCATGTACGATCTTATTTGATTCGTCTTTACGAGTACATTAAAAATAACTTTTATAATTTTTGCAAATACATAGCTATCGATATTTAACGTGTAAAACACGCGTTAACAAACGTAAAAAAGTAAAGTGGTAGAGTGGAGTTGAGTGGAAGAAGTATACAAACTGCATCACAACAATAGATAAACCTCTTTAGATGGTGTTTGGTTAACATAAAAAGTTATGAGGTATGAGTTTGGAATGAGTCGTACCAAGTGTTTCAGAAATATTGACTCAACCCGATAGATTTTAATCTTAATTATTTTCATTTAAAACTACAATTAATACACTTACACATTATTTAAACATAAAATTATCCATTCAAAACTAAAATACATAAGAGAAAATATATACGGATAACCTGACTCGATACTAATCCGTTAACGACCCGACCCGACTTGTCACCCGCTGATAATCCGACATGACCCAAACCCGTCACAGACCCAACTCAACCCGAACCCAATATGACCCGACGCTAACCGACTCGAGTAACCCGATTGCTACCTCTAGTACGGGCCCACACTACTCCCAGTTTCCCATCAGCAATGCCAATCAGCAGTCAGCAGCCTTGCCAGCCTATACGTTGGACCCACACTACCCCCATCTTCACCACCCAGATGGCACTACCATGACCATCAGATTAGTCTGCAGACTCTGCACACACTTTGGCTTTACTTCCCGTGTAACCCGTTTGCTTATATATTTTCATTCTTTTCCGCAACACAAAGTAGGCACATATTCAACTTGTGTCTTCTGCTTAGCAATACTACCTTCCAACTCCCCTAAATTCAGCACAACTTTCATTTTAAGGTATACTAATTCTTCTCAACATCTTTTACTTCAATCTTTATGTTCCATTTGTACTACTGTATATATACTCCTTTGATATCAAGTATTCTCTTTGTCTCCGTAAACAAATGACTGGAACGGAGGGAGTACTAATTTAGAATATCGGGTTGTCTTAATTCAATTGATTTGGCCAAGTCAAGGAATAATATTGGGTTGTTTCTTATTTAATTTGTGGGAATTTCTTTGCTTGAATCAATTGAGTTTGCTTCTTAGTCATCATATAGAGGCCATGTGCATTTTTTTTTTTTTTTTTTTTTTTGCAAATTGTTGTTTCAAGACAAATATTCTGACACCCTAAATTGTCTCATCATATAGGACAACCCCACATTTTAAAATGATGTTTTTTTCTTAAAAACCTCACTTTTCACAATAATAAAAGGCCTGGTATTTAATTCATTTCAACTATTAGGGTGAGAATGATTGAATGAACCTTTCACAACCTCATTTTAATCGGATGTAAAACCGTCTTAAGTTAAGACGGTCTTAGACAATAATAGGTTGAGATTGAGGTTTTGGGGGAGAATCTTTGAAGCCTTTATCTAGTACTCATAAATTAGTAAAGGTATTGCCTCGGCTTACCTAGAGTTGATATTGTATTGTTTGTATACCCTTGGGATAGTTTTGGGCTAGTGAATTAATTTATTAAGTAAAATGAGATAACGCCACCGGTAGTATAGACTTTGAGTACCACCCTCTTACTTTCTTACATGTACATTGTGGCTCAAGTCACTATATATATTTTGTCTCTCCATTGAGGGCGGTATGAGTTTTGGTATCACCCGATGGCGCCTGATAAACACTACTCAGTATTTGTTATACAAGTGTGGAATGTTCTTATCTGTTGGGAATAGGGATGATGGTTATCGGGTTCGCTATGAATATGTCCTTACCAATTCGCGATTCACTCGTATAGAATGTGTGTCATATGTATTTTCAGTAAGCAACATGATAGAATTCGCTTTTAACAATTCGCAATTCGTAGGGTACTGAGCGAACTCCGTAACCATAGCTACTTTTACCAATACCTTCCTTGTTTTATATGGTATGTGCAATAATGAAGAAGGAAGAATATACTTCAACTCGGACTTCTTGATTTTATTATACAGTAATCGCGCAATTAAAATTGTAAATACGAGTGGCACGAGGTCAAGATTTGAACACTTAATCTCGTATTCTTGTGGGTGAATACATAGGGGGGGCTGTGAATTGTGATAATTTCCGTCTTGAATACATATGGACTTAAATGGTCAGTGGGGGCTGCTCCATTCGACATAATTAAGGTACTCCACTCCGTCTTGTTATTTAAAATGAACACTGCATTAGAAATAATGAGAGGCCCCCCTCTACAATGACAAGAATTTTAATAATCATACGAAATGGTGTGACACTATATGATAACTAGTGAGGTAGAAAGTTTGAGACTTTGCAATAGGTAAAACATTACTAAGTGTCTACAGGGTTTTCGCATATTGTAGAATTAAGGGATTGGGTATATGTAGCCGAACACCTATTTGCGATGAAAGTTGCATTAAGAATTGAATGGAATGGCGTTAATTCGCAATAAAAAGAAGGGTAATCAATTTAGTAACTCATTTTGTTTGATTCCATTATAATATAGAACTGAAGAGAGCTGGGTCATTGGCTCTGTCCATTAGAATTTAGAAATCAAATTAAAGTTCGAGTCCTTAATTGTAAAAATATGGAATATTTAGGCCCTCCTACGCTTAGTTAGATTCTTCTCCTGTGCTTAAATTATACAACCAACTTAGGTTTCTTTGTTCAATCTTGTTTGTATGAATGTTAATGTTGTGACTTGTGATGGCTTCATAAATGGTTGGACGATGTATATCAAATTGTCAGTTTCTTCGTCCATGTGCAATGTTATGAAATGCTCATCTCACTTGAAATGCCTTGTATCGCATGCAGCAATACTTTCCTTATAAATAGATTTCTTGATTTGTTTTAAGCGCTAAATGTGCGATACCGTATTAATGTTCATATGCTTTTTCTAGCGTATTGTGGGCTCACTATATGATTGTATGTCATAACTTACAGAGTTAGAAGGGGATGCAGATGACGAGCAAATAAAGTTTGCTTACAGACGCTTGGCCAAATTTTACCATCCTGATGGTATGTGTTGTGTCCTTGCATTGACCTTTAATAGGCTTCAGTTAACTTTTGTGATATATTTTCAGTAATCTCTGTGTGTATTATAGTTCTCTACGCTTGAGTAGTCATGTAAAATGCTGTCTTATGCTGACTGAGTGACAGATACAAGGACGTAGTATGTTTGTGCGGTTCAGTTAACGTGTGATTGGCTTTTTTTTTTTTTTTTCTTTTTTAAATGAATAAGCAGTTTTATGTCATCGTAATCAATTGCAGTTTTATGGTACAGCAGTACAAGTGCTTTTAGTTCAGACTCTTCAAAGAGTTAATTACTCTAGATTTTTTCTTTATTCTATTTTCTTGTGTTTTTTTTCTCTACGTATGAGGAGGGGCCTGATTTTGTTTTTAGCAGCAGGTTATAATGCTGGTAGGCCTATCCTTTTTTAATATGAGCTGAGACTGAGTTTGTGGTAATTGGTGACCCCTTCCCCATGGATTATTGTGTTGTCCACGGCAATTTACTAATCAGTTCTTGCATGAGAACCTTTAAAGTATAGGTAAGTAATTTAGGTTACTTAGGCCATCCTATCTTCACATTCTTGGGAATAAACTGTTTCTGTAAATTATTTATGAAACATATGTTGATGTACGGAGATCTTATTTTTATATATTATGAAATTTCTCGTTAAAATCTATCAGATTATATTGTTAGTTTTATTATTATTGACCTATGCATTGTCATGTATCTTATTTTCTTAAATTAATTTAATTATGTGTCTTGTTTTACAAGCGTTGAAAATGTTCAGCCGTTCTTTCTTTCTTTGTTTTTTTTTTTCTTTTGCACTTTTCCCTTTTACTCTCTGTTTAAATGACACGATCAGACCATTGACTGTTTAGACACCATGCAGTGACTGTATTTTGGCACAAAGTGGATCTTTAAAACAAGGGGAGTTCCAATTTTTTTGGTCTATCCATTGTTCTTTAGGTTTCGATTGTATTTGTCGACTAACTACTTTGTTGCCCAGTAGTTGGGATGTTATGAACCCACCCACCCACTATTACTGTGTCTCTGCTTTGTATAAAGATTTACCAGAGGTGTCAGGTCAGAAGGGTGTGATGCACTCCAGCAATACTTTTTGTCCTTGTAGAATTGCAGGGAGGGAGGAATATGTGAATATATAGCGTTGACTTCCTCAAGTTGCTTTATTTGTTTTCATGATTGAATTGGATGGAAAGAAGCAACTGGAGTTGTGGTTGCCAAACTTTAATTATGTTTTGTTATTTTTTAGAGCTTGTAGTGTTGTGGTGATAGATCTTTTTGCTGGTGGTGTTTTTTTTTTTTTTTTCTTTTTTTTGTTTCTTTTTGTATTTTTAATAGTTTTACTCTCTTCTTCCATTCATATACAAATAAGTACCAAACTGATTGGATCATTATGGGTTCCTCGAGGATAAATAATTGTGGACTAGTGCTAGAAGGAGGTGGATGGTGATGTGAGTAATTGTGGTGCAAACGAGAAACCTTTTCTTCTGTCACATAGGCCAGTCATCCTATCATAACTTCAAGTTGATGAAATGTCTGCATTTCATGTAACTGTTTTCATGAAGCTTTCAGTTTGATATCAGAGTTGTTTTTCACCTTTTTTAGGCTCTGGTTGGAACGAATATGCCTGCAGAAAATAATTTCACCAGAAGTTAAGCATTTAGCCCCTATAGACCGTATTTGTGATTCTCCTAAGGCACCAATTCGCCAAATAGATATTGTTCCGCAATATCGAATGTTGGGAGTACGCTAATAATGCTGCTGATGCTGTGGCCTATTAGCCAAAAGAAAAAATTAATATTCAAATCTTTCTTTGAATAACACTAAGTTTGCTGGACTGTGTCTTCCACCACAATTGCATTGAGTCTTTGTACCAACACGGGGTCAACTTTCGTCAGGTTCTTTGTGTTCTAATCATTAAGTTGTCATCTCCTTTTTTCTCAGGAATTGCTCCGTTTTCTTTTTATTGGCCTATTCAATAAGATTTTACACAAAGAACGGGTTTGATAAAGTTTTGGATCAAGTGTCTCTATTACCCTTGCAATTTGAATTATTCACACATATCTTGTGGCTCTCCTCTCCTGAGTCCTGATCAAGCTTCATCATTCATCATTTGCCCTGGCCACTTGTCTACCACTTGCTGTCCTCAATTTTTGTGCAAAAGTGAACAGGGGCGATTCCTAAGAATAGCAGGTAGTATTGTTTTGGTCTGATGAGGATTGTATGTCTACTAAAATGGTTTGATGTTTTGCTTTTTTAGTCTATGACGGTAGAGGCAATCTTGAGGAAGGTGAAACAGCAGAGACCCGTTTCATCAAAGTTCAAGCAGCCTATGAGCTGCTTATGGATAGAGACAAGAGGAAAGAATATGATGTTGAAAATCGGGTTGACCCATTGAAGGTAAAATTTGTATTCGCTTTTTCCTCAAAAGAAGAGTTTCTACATAATAGAGTTTTAAATGTTACTATTTATTTTCCTTACTTGGTAGTATAAATTATTGCATTTCTGAAGGATGCAGCATAGTCATTTACATATCTGTCTTTTATGTTAGGCGTCTCAAGCATGGATGGAGTGGCTTATTAAAAAACGCAAGGCATTTGATCAGCGTGGTGATATGGCGATTGCAGCTTGGGCTGAACAACAGCAGCGTGACATGAATTTGAGAGCAAGGCAACGTGCTCGATCAAAGGTATCAATTCATTTATTCCAATAACTAACATTACCTTAGTGTCTAAAAGGCTTCTACTTACTGTTTGGTAAGAGGGGCCTGGTATCATAAACTTATCCCCCTGTGTTAATAACACAAAAGGTTGTTTTCGAATGACCATAACGAAAATTGCTACAAAAATTGAATAAGATGACTTGTATTTCACAATATATAGAAGCTCACTAGTTGAGTGAATCTAATGTATAATAATCCAATACCAATGAATCACGAGTCTTTAGCTCCATTGCAAATAGGCAATTATCTATTAATTCCAGCATTCAATGCAAAAATTATGCTCGTTAGTGTTTATGTGAAGCCTTCAATTACAGTAACATACCAAACAGCAACAAGGCCTTAGTTTCCAAATGGTTTGGGGTCGGTTGTCATCATTTGAGACCAACAATGAGAGGTTACAAAGGACCGTGGTTAAAAAATAGTCAAAATAATAAAATGTGAATTAACGGTTGTAGAAAGAATGGCCAATGGGAAAAAAGCTATCTTTAAGGAAATCAAATTTTGAACAAAACGCCTTTACTATCCCCAGTGCGGTCTATGAACATTTGATAGTTCTGGCAAAGAAAGATTGAGCCGGCCTTCTTGAGTGGACTGATTAGACTTTAAGTTTTAAGCGTAAAATTGTTATGGCCAAACTCATGTCATATGGGCTGTTTGTGTAATTTCTTCATAGTCATCAGTTTTTAAAGCTTAAAATGTTATTGCCACACTCATGTGAAAGGTTTACTATCTTGTTCTTTTGATTCCCTTGATAGAGGTTATGGATGCCGAATTGCTGACAGCTTATACTTTGTTTCATCCTATGAAAATCTCTTGTTCCTCATCATTATAAGTACTAATATACCCCTGACTCCCTGAGGAAGTGTTCTCTTGCACCCCTGCCTCTGCCCCTACTCGTGAAGGATGCCTGACTGCCTTGTGAAGTCAAGTGTTAGTGTCAATATCCAAAGAAAGATTTCTTTGTGACACGAGAGTACGAGGCATAGACATGGTGTAACTTTCGATATAAGATGGATAAGATTATAATTAGACCGTGTTACTCAAATATGGCTAGAGTATCATTTATGAATATATGATGCATGTCAGATGTTGCTATTTCAGTATTTTGTAAAATCACTCACGTTTTTGGCTTAAAGCTTCGAAGTATAATATTCATGTCCGATTGTCCAGTGTTAGACAAGGCTATGCCTTATGCAATATTATATGAGTGTCAGAGTAACACTGATTTACATTACGGTTTCAGGTTGATCCTGAAGAGGAGAAGAGAATACTAGCAAGGGAAAAAAAGGCTTCAATAGAAAACTTCCAAACAACACTTAGGAGGCATACACTTGTGCTCAAGAAGCGGGATTTGATGCGCAAGAAGGCTGAGGAGGAAAAGAAAAAAGAAATTAGCCGCCTCTTAGCTGCCGAGGGATTTGAATTGGATACTGAAGATGATAAGTAGTCTCTGTAGTAATCTTTGTAAGTACATAAATGTTCTCTGTATAAATCACCATATATGTTGGCTTCTTGATGTTTTTGTTTAATAAACCTTGAAGTGTATATATAATATGATGTACAACAATGAAGCGAAATTGAAAATATCAATGAATTTGACGACTTCACTTCGATATTTTTGTTCTTTGGCTCTGTTTGGTAGAGCAGTTGATCCTGAAACCCTTTTTCCAGAACAAATCTGTCGTCATTTTTTTGTTCATTTTAATTTTGTGTAATGCTATGATCTCCTCTCAGACTGGCAAACAATTGAAGGAACTCGATCAGTGACGTTTGTGATGCGTACTAATCATGAATGCACGGTATTGAATTAGACCGTAATGCTGTCGTTTTGAAAATTACCATCATATTTTGTTGCTAGCTGAACTATGCATGATTGACTGTTCTTTTGAGCAGACAAAATTTTCCAGAAAATAGATGTGGAATTAATGATATCGTATTTGAAATTCCGACATCCGTTTGCATCTGACTCTCAGATACGATTTTGAGTAACAGTTAGAAAATACTGGTAGGAGTACTGAAACCTGAACTAGAATATTAGATTACAGAGCATCATTTGGAAGAAGGAACATGATAATATTTGCCTTTGCAAAGGCACCGGTACACGACGGGACAAGATTCGGAGGCGCATCGGAAGCTAACCGTGACTCTCTTGCATGGGGAGCATACTCCACAGGCATGTGTACAATCTGGCAAGCTTGATCCCATTAGGTACAGCTCTCTTCCTAGTTCTTCTCCATTATTGGCCTATATACAAGAATTATGACAAGGTTTGTTTAAGTACGGGCAATATCGTCTCGATACAGTAATGTATAAGGTCTCGGCAGTGGCGGAGCCAGGAACTAGCCCCAGCGGCCAGCGGGGGCGGAAATTTTTAGCGGGGGCGAACTTGTAATGGTGTAAGGGAAGCGCGAAAAAAGTTGGAAAATTTTAACTAAATACTTTGAAATTTCTGGCTGCCAGCGGGGGCGGCCGCTGCTGCTAGCCCCTCTAAATCCGCCACTGGGTCTCGGTAATCTTTAAAACCTTGATAACATGATGGGAATCAATATTGGTTGTGACTCGTATTTAAAAACCATAAAGAGAAACTAGAAATTCTTAAATAAACCAAAATTATATACATATATAGTAACTAACATAATAAAAAAAACGAAACATTTATATAATCGTAATTTTTTTAAAAATGTTAATAGAAATACATTTTATTTGAAAACATATAAAAAAAACTAGCTATGGGTAGGTTTGCGCTTGTATCTCAAAAATAAATTAACGATAAGTCTTACTTGTGACGGATATATTAGAACTAACGCCTAGAACTCTGGAAGCACCATTTGGTGCTTCTGCTTGTACACTAATTCTCATTTGTGACGGAAGGTATCCGTCTCTTGTGACGGATACCTTATTCTCTCACAAATGACCCATTTAGGTGAGTGGAGAAGCACATGGGGGGTCCTACCTTTGTCCCCTCTACCATTTCCTCTCACAAACTACCCGTCTTAAGATCCGACCCGTCACAAAGACGCAAGTAGGGGGGTCAATTCTTAGTTTTGAGCTTTCTAAAAGTACACAAATTCTTACTTGTGACGGATGATATCCGTCACAAATAAGAGACAGATACCATATTCTCTCACAAAATACCCTAGGGTGAGTGGAGAAGCACATGGGGGGTCCCACCCTTGTCCCCTCTACCCATTTCCTCTCACAAACTATCCGTCACAAGATCCGATCCCTCACAAACAAGACTAATTGCTAAAAGTATTCATACTACTATTTGACTTTAATTTCTACTTTTTAATGTTGAAAAATACTTTTAAAAATGCGATAACGTACTAAATTTTACTGATCAAATACTATCCATAATATAAATTAAAGTGCGTGCTTACAACAATTATTATGTCAAAATAACAAGATTTGTTACTTTAGCATAATTATATTGTAAAAGTTTGGTATAAATTTTAATTGTATAACATACCTTTTGTTGAGCCTTACTCGAATCCCCTTTGGTAATAGGATTGCTTTTATGTAAAATTGCGACAATACCTAAAAAACGCTAAATATTAGAAACTTGACAAATTCTCGTTGTAAACAGGCACTATCCGTCACAAGTTTAGAAACTTACGTGCTCTTTTTAATGGACAAACATTTTCCAAGCTAAGAAATTACTATTACTCGCTTTGTTTTTTTAAATTTAACAGGGAATATACGGAATAAAAATTAAGATAACAATGAACATCTCGAAATTATAGTAGTAAACTCCTTATCGAAAAACATTTTCATAATATTTGTGAAGAATATTTCAACTGCATAATATTTAGGCTTTGTTCTTTTTGGCTGAAACGAGCTGAATTGAATTAAATGAGACCGAGCTTAATTGAACTAAATTGAATGGAACTGGGTTGAAGTGAATGAAGTTAAAATAAGAGTTAATTTTGTGAATAGATAAACTTAACGTAACTGACTAACACTGCTTTAAAC
>JAOWBH010165625.1:0-10956 GCA_028566215.1 Silene coronaria
ATCGAATTGGACAGTACCATCGACTGTTCAGTTTCTTGCTTCCGCTTAAATACGAGTTATCATTGTAATTCGTATCATTTGTGGTATCAGAGCCATGGATTTCGACAGTCCTGATTTCTTGAACAACCTACGTGATGCATTGAGGAACGTTGTCAACAACAATCGTCAAGCACGGAGGTTTGAACCGCGAGCCCAAGATGAATTCAAGATCACCGAACTTCCTGAATTCAATGGTAGTGCTGATCCGGAGGTGTACCTGGAATGGGAGCGCAAGATCGATAGAATGTTTGATTTCAAAGACCTTGATGATGAGAAACGATGTAAGTATGCTATTCTCAAACTTGGTAAGAGTGCATCATTGTGGTATGAGGGCGTGAAGGCTCAAAGGATTCGTGATAGGAAGGAAAAGATCACATCATGGGATTCTTTAAAGAGAAAGTTGCGCAAACGGTATGTACCATCCAACCATCGTTTGAACTTGTATAAGAAAATTTCAGATTTAGTACAAGGTAAAATGAGTGTTATTGAGTACATTGATGAATTTGAGAATTTATGTTTAATGGGTGAACTAGAAGAAAACGAAGAGCAAAAAATGAGTCGATTTCTTCGTGGTTTAAACAAAAACATTGCATTTGCTGTGGAGTTATGCAACTATAGTGATTTTGGTACCTTGTGTTCTTTGTGTGAGAAAGTGGAAAACCAGATTAAGAGTCGATCTAATGTGGGTAGTTCTAGTAGTTGGTCTAAAGGAGGCTCGTCAAGTGGTGTTAATTCAACCCCTAGTGTGAAAACGAGTGTGACTCAACCAAAGCAAACTGAACCAACCCAAAAACCGTCTGTTTCTGGACCTAAGGAGACTAGCTTATCAAAAGTTAGATGTTTTAAGTGTCAAGGGTTTGGACACTTTGCTAGGACCTGTCCTAATCAACGAGTTGTGACCCTTAGAGAAGCCGTTAGTGTTCGTGATGAGTTGTTTGAGGAGGAGGAAGAACTTGGTGGCATTTTTAACCTAAATGAACCCGAGGAGGCTGAAAATGTCGAGACTAAGTTTGAGGAATATGAACCCCCTATCTATGATACTTTGGTACTTAGAACCTTACAAGCTAAAACCGTACCTTTAGATGCTGATCAAAGGTCTCAAATTTTTCACACCAAGTGTCAAGTTAAGGATAAATGGTGTAGTGTCATTGTAGATGGAGGTAGTTGTACTAATGTGGCATCGGAGGAGATGGTGTCTAAATTGGGATTGCTCACTACTACACACCCAAACCCATATGCGTTACATTGGTTAGACAATGGGAGTAGTGTAAAGGTTACAAAACAGGTTCGTGTGGGGTTAACCATGGGGTCTTACGTTGATGAAGTTTTGTGTGATGTGGTGCCTATGGATGCGTGTCATATACTTTTGGGTCGTCCTTGGCAGTTTGATAGAGACGTGACACATAGAGGGAGGGCTAATGAGTATGAATTGAGCCATGAAGGCAAAAGGGTTGTGTTAAAACCTATGTCTTCTAAAGATGTGCGATCTATGGTTACTAAGCAAGGGAAGAGAGCTAGCCTTACTTTATTTGCTACTGAAAATGAAGTGAAGCAAGCTATTGATAGAGGTGAAATGGTGTATATGTTGATTGCAAAAGAGGCTAAACAAAATGACATTGAAACTCCTCTTAAGCAACAATTAGAGGCTGTTTTAAACGAGTTTAGTGACGTGTTTCCAGATGAGTTACCAATCGGTTTACCACCTATTAGAGGGATTGAGCATCAAATTGATCTAATTCCGGGAGCCCCATTGCCAAATAAGGCTGCCTATAGATGTAATCCGGAGGAGACTAAGGAAATGCAACGACAGATTGAGGAGTTGATGAGTAAGGGTTATGTGCGTGAATCCATGAGTCCTTGTGCGGTTCCAACATTATTAGTGCCTAAAAAGGATGGGTCATGGAGGATGTGTATTGATAGTAGGGCGGTGAATAACATAACCATCAAATATCGATTTCCAATCCCGAGGCTAGATGATATGCTTGATGAGTTACATGGAGCGGTTATATTCTCAAAGGTGGATTTAAGGAGCGGGTATCACCAAATCAGAATGCGTGAGGGTGATGAATGGAAGACCGCATTCAAGACTAAACATGGTTTGTATGAATGGTTGGTTATGCCATTTGGGCTCACTAATGCACCTAGCACATTCATGAGGCTCATGAACGAGGTACTCAAGCCATTTTTGGGTAAATTCGTTGTTGTTTATCTTGATGACATATTGATTTACAGCAGAAGCCTGGAGGAACATTTTGAACACCTTCGAAGAGTGTTCGAAACACTTAGAAAGCAGCAGCTCTATGGCAAGAAGGAGAAGTGTACATTCTTGGTGGAGAGTATCATTTTTCTTGGGTATGTTGTTTCTAAGGATGGGGTTTCGGTTGATCAAACCAAGGTTGAGGCTATCAAATCTTGGCCGAGGCCTACAACAGTTACGGAGGTAAGATCTTTTCATGGTCTTGCATCATTTTATCGAAGGTTCATACAGAATTTTAGTACTATAACAAGCCCAATTACTGAATGTTTGAAGAAGGGTGCGTTTGTTTGGAATGAACAAGCACAACAAGCGTTTGAGTTGATCAAATTGAAGCTTTGTGAAGCTCCTGTTTTGGCTTTGCCCGATTTCACTCAACCATTTGAGGTTGAATGTGATGCAAGTGGAGTTGGTATTGGTGCTGTGTTGATACAAAATAATCGTCCTATAGCTTATTTTTCGGAGAAACTTAATGGAGCTCGTTTGAACTATTGCACCTATGATAAGGAGTTCTATGCCATTGTAAGAGCTCTTGATCATTGGAGCCATTATTTAAGATCTAACCATTTTGTGTTGCATTCAGATCATGAGTCTTTAAAATACATCAATGGACAACAAAAATTGAGTCCAAGGCATGCGAAATGGGTGGAGTTTCTACAATCTTTTAATTTCTCTTCGAAATATAAAGATGGTAAGAGTAATGTGGTGGCTGATGCGCTTTCAAGGAGGTATACTTTGATTTCGATTCTTGAAACTCGTTTACTTGGTTTTGAGACATTGAAAGATTATTACCAAGAGGATGTTGATTTTGGTGAAATAGTCTCTAAATGTGGAAATGGAGGTTTCGAAAGGTATTCAATGCAGGATGGATTTTTGTTCAAAGAGAATCGGCTTTGTATTCCAAGGCATTCGGTTCGGGAGTTGCTAGTGCGTGAAGCTCATGGGGGTGGCTTGGCTGGTCATTTTGGCATTACAAAGACACTTGCGGTTCTCAAGGAGCATTTCCATTGGCTAAAGATGTTAGGGGATGTGCAAAAGGTCATTATTAAGTGTGTCACTTGTCATATGGCTAAGAGTTCGTTCAAACCAGGGGCCTATACTCCTTTACCTACGCCTACTGGTCTATGGATGGACGTGAGCATGAATTTCATTGTTGCTTTACCTCGTACACAAAGAGGTAAGGATGCTATAATGGTTGTGGTTGATTGGTTTTCGAAGATGGCACACTTCGTAGCTTGTCACAAAACCGATGATGCTAGCAATGTGGCTGATTTGTACTTTTGAGAGATTGTGCGTTTACATGGAGTTCATAAGACCATTGTGTCTGATCGTGATTCCAAGTTCTTGAGTTATTTTTGGATCACATTGTGGAGGAAGCTAGGTACTAAGCTGCTATTTAGTACTTCCCATCATCCTCAAACCGATGGGCAAACGGAGATGACCAATAGAACTTTGGGTACTTTGTTGCGTTGATTAGTGAGTAAAACGCAAAAGGTTTGGGATTTGAAGTTAGCTCATGCTGAGTTTGCTTACAATCGATCCCCTACTTATGTTACTAATCACTCGCTTTGAAGTGGTTTATGGTGTGAATCCTTATTTGCCATTAGATTTGATTCCCATGCCTAAAGAAGAGTTAGTTCATAAGGATGCGGAGTCTAAGCTGAAATCAATGATCAAACTACATGAGCAAGTTCAAGAAAGGATCAAAGCTATCAATGAAGCATATAGGCTACGGTCTAAAAACAATAAGCCTAGGGTGTTCAAAGAAGGGGATCTAGTTTGGGTCCACTTGAGGAAAGAAAGGTTCCCAAGCAAACGTAAGAATAAGCTCATGCCTAGGGCTGATGGTCCTTTTAAAATCATCTCAAAAATCAATGATAATGCCTACAAAGTTGAATTATCAGGAGAATATGGAGTACATGCTACATTCAGTGTAGGAGACTTGTCACCATACTTGGATGATGATGGTATTCAAGAATTGAGGTCAATTCCTTTCAAAGGAGAAGGGCATGATGTGAATATTGAGTCTCAAGAAAGGCTAGCAATCGTCACAAGCAATTACAACGAACAATCGGGTGGTGTGTTCGAAATATTCAAAGGGGACGAAATATTCAAAGGGAATTCAAGGAATGTTTGTTTAATTAATTGGCTATTCAATTAGCTAAATAAGGAAACAAATAAAAGCAGCTCTTTATGGTCATTTGGGACGTGTTAACGAGGCCATTCAAGATCTTATTTACACAAAAATAACAGTTACAAAGGAGAAGAATAAGGAGCTCAATAATGGAGGAAAATCAAGTCCTTATTTAACCGTTACAGCCGTTTTATTAGCAGTATAATAAGGTCATTGACCAAGTAGTTAAGGAGTTTATTACACCATTATGTTGGTAGTTATTTGAGTCATTATTAGCTGTTAATTAGGGCATTTAATCTAGCATTTTAGCTGATCATTTCAGGCTATATAAGGCCTTGTAATCTGCACTTTTTAGGATCGAATTATCGAATTTTCAGAAAGTTTACACTCTCAAATATTGTTGTTATTTGAATCATTTCAAGTAAGGCATAGGAATTGTGTCTACAATTTCGAACGGTTGTTTTCAAGCGTCGTCTTGTGAATAATCCGATTGACTCTATTGGTGTAGAGCGTCAATCTCTTTGTTAGACTATCGGTGTAGTTTAACATTGCTTATCTCAGTTTAAAACTCACAAAACAAATACTTAACTAATTTGGGTTGTACCTAGTACATTCGATTTTAGTTAAACACATCGAATTGGACAGTACCATCGACTGTTTAGTTACTTACTTCCGCTTAAATACGAGTTATCATTCTAATTCGTATCACTAGGGCTCGAAGAACGTACAGGCATTAAATCTAGTCATTAACAATTTATATGATCTAATGAACTGTTTTGTGATCTTAGTTGTTACTTGTTACCTAGTGACTATGCTTTTTTTTCCAACTTCTTCTGTGCAGGGCAATATAGTCTGATACTATACAAAATATTTCGATGACATTACTAGGGCACGAACATCGTACAGGCATTAAATCTAGTCATTAACAATTCAAGCAAAGCAAATGAATGTAGTTTAATGAAAGCATTCAAGATCAAACTTGGGAAAGGGGAAAAAATGATTAGTACTAAAATAAGTGTTTGGTCCTTAAATCACTTATGAATCCCAAACAAATAGATAAATATTACTGGAGTGTTACTAATATAAGGACAAAGAAGGCGTCCCCTAGCTACATAATTAAAAGAGATGACTAGATCCTGTATGGTCAAAGAAAGATGAAAACTGAATTTCTCGAACTGATGTACTGAAACAGTGAAAGACAAACACTCAAAATACAAAAATTGAAAAGCATAGTAGAAAAGATTGTGCTAGATCAGCATCACAGTCTTCATAAACTTAACAATGCAAAAGCAATGCATTGTTAGCTATCAACTAAAGAAAATTTGTATACATAAACACATCCAAGAGAATACCTATGTGTGAACAAGTATTAAGAAACATATAAACAAGAGACAGATCTCTGATCGTCGGTTAGAAGACCAGGGAACAATAGAGGTTAGAAGAGATAGCTTCAGGTGAACGAAGATTAATTGAAGAAATGTATACTTACGGCAAGGACCAAATATGTCGGGAGCTCAATTCACCATCCAGGATACTTTCCGCACAAGGGGCAAGCAAAAATGGAGCCACCTCGAGCTGCATCAAAAGTAATTCAACATTTTAAAATCATAAAGCTCAAACAAAACCAACCACAAACCATACTTGTCTTCGTTGCGTCTATATTCTCATTGAGCCTCATTTAACTATCTCTGTTATCAAATAAATGTACAATATCCTCAATAAACGAACTCTAAGAAAAACAATTCTCCTCAAAACTCTTGGCTAGAAGTACTTACATCATCGAAGGTGTGCAAATTAAGCCAAACATTCGTTCCACTCATTAAGGAGACCTGCCTTTCTGAAGTGTCCCCTCCAAAGATTACAAAAACTTTGCGAACATCACTTCTTTTACTATCTGGCTCCCTCCCTAAAGATTCCTTCTGCCTTCCAAGCAAAGAGTGTGATTGCAAAGAATAGGATGCTAGACTGGCAAATCGTGAACATGCATGCTGAAGAATACTTCGAAGGACTTTGGAATGAGAAAATCCCACCTAGAGATAGAGAGTCCACAACAGCATGCAACATACTCTATCAGAGTAATTTACATCTCCCTATTACTACCTCAGTCACAAATTTTTGTCACCATTTGACATTTTTGGCCCAAATATTAGTTGAGGTACAACACATTCGTCACGTTTGATTTATTAAACAACTATTTTCATTATATCATTTTTAAATATAATTAATTATTGTATATTTTGAGAAACTATTTGTCAAAGTCAGTTGACCATTGAAGTCAAATGGGGACAATATAAATGGGGCGGAGGGAGTACTAAACATGATTAATTAGCTTCTACATACCGTTGAGGCTTGCTGAAATAGGAAACTAGTTTGCTCCATCCCACTGATCTGGTTAGTTGAAAGAAGTATTACAAATTGGAGCAATAAAACATAGCAAAGTAAGAAAAAAAACAAAGGCTTCAGAATACCGCTCACCAGATTGATATCTGCGAACAATACTTCTCCAGGTTCACTTCTTCTACACAGCATCCTTGAAGAAGGTATTGGTAAATACCAGCCATCAATGCGAACAAAATCAGATAATCCAAAATGTTGATATAGCTGTGAGGCCCCTTCACGGATCATCTTTATTACATCAACTGGAAAACGAGGGGGGGTATGGTATGTAACCTGCAAAATGTGAAAGGCTCAGATAGAAATATACAGAAGAAGCTGTGTTCATCATCATCTAGTTTGGAAGTCATTCACAATTCTTGGTGACAATGACGTGGTCTATAAATACAGCCAAGTTGAGAGAAGTCCTTCACAATTTATTTATTTAAAGATAATTCTAGTGTTAAGCCACAGATTCAGTTGGCTTAGTGAACCATACTTGGGAAATGAATCATCATAACTTGATAAAACAGTACAGGACAAAAAATATGTTGCTAAAGCTTACGAGGTAGATAAATCTTGAGTTGTTGATGAATGAAATCTAGAATGTATCACTTTTCACATAGTAGAGGATACCTGTTGAGTAGGTAGATACTTCTTTCGAAAATTGAATATTGCATCCTTCTCTGTAACGTCAAAACCGCCATGAGACTGAAGCTCTATCTGATTAAGCAGACAAACAAGTAGCATCTTGTAAATGTAATTAGTGATGCAGTGACAATTTCCTAGATTTTACGGAGTACTTATCTATTTACAATGTTAAACTGATGCGTGATAGTTTTACATCATAAACCGTAATCTACCTTTATATTATGACATTATGGCAAGGAAAATAAATCAAACACCAGAGTTGACAAGTTGCATTTACACATAATAACCCAAACTCTATCTAAGGTATTTTGGATGATTGATCCCAAAAAGATTTTAGGTAAGTATGTCATGCAACCGCCAACATTGGAACGCAAAAACCTCTATTACAGTACTCTGTATTATCTTTCTGTTCTCATTTGTACTTCACTCTAGGGTTTGTTCTTATTGATAATGTACTACCTATGTTTTACGTAATCTGCATTTCAAAAGATCTTGGAGGACAGAAAGACTTGCCGTCAAATTATACTCGTATGCTCGAGGTGCAGTATTATAATATTAATTAAATGGAAGATAATAAAAAATAATAATTAAAGAAAAAACAGTAAAAGCAATTTGGCACTAACTTCTGTCGGCAGTAGTGCAACAGGATTATAGTCAGAACCAGTCCCTACATCAAGGACAATCATAGTAAACTCCCTCCCTCCTTCGAGAAATATTTCAATGAGGGCTTTATCATCAATTCCCTGTCATATGCAACAAAAGCATAAATTCATCATCTTTTCATAGTTGGCAAGAAGAGCTAACCAGCCATTAAAGGAAAGAATGTGATGAATGCGTAAATGAAAGAAAAAATGGCATATTTAGGTTCCTTGACTTTAGGTATATTATTTACTCTATGCTAAAATACATTTACTCTGTTAAGAGTAACAATCTTACAGTAATCATGTCACTCAACCATATATTATTTCCAGCATACCTCTGAAATGATCTGACTAGCTTTTTCCAAGGAATCGGTAAGTCCATATGCAACAGAAACACCTATACTTGATCCTCCTTTAGTTGGTTTTACCTACAGTGGATCATTGATACATTAATATAACAACAACAACAACATTACCCCAGTGCCTCAATGGCTCCCGCAAATTGCGGGTTAAGGGGGGCCGGATGTACGCAGTCTTACCCTTGTGTTAGCAACACAAAGAGACAAACATAATACAGGTGCCCAATGTTGCAATATTTATATCAAAAGCATACTTTACCACAACTTTCCCTGCTTTAACGTCTAATTGATTTCTCTCAAACCACCGAGATAGATCAGTTTCATCACGTTTACCTCCCTAACAAGATGTACATAAGCAAACTAATCAGCAGTATGATATTAAAGTATTAAACACTAATCAAATTACAGAAACTTGAGCTATGCCATAATCTCAGGTAATTCATATCATACCACATTATTTCCTTAATGAATCCTACAAGGCGTCGAGGCCTGCCTGTGAGAAGTTTATGGGAAGAATAGACATTGGACACAAGAGTCAAAAGTTTGAGGCCTTATCTCTACAGGCCACAACTTAAAAAGCTATACACAAGACCTTGGGTAATATAGGCATGCAAACACCATAACTACAACAGCTTTCTCCGCACAGTAAATAAACAATCAAATAGAGCATAAATACATAGCATCAATGGGATAGTGGCAGTAGAAAGTTAGAAACACTAACAAAAACAATAAATTTGGAGATAAATACCTTAACCAGAAAACTGGGGACTGTCATAAACCCTTTTCTTTCCAACTCCAAAGAAGCCTCATACTGCACATGATTTAGGAAACACCAGTTCACAACTTAGCATTATACTGTCATTATTATCTAACAAAAGAAGTCACCACCAAACATAGAGAAGAAATTTGAAAAGGTCATCAGGTACAGCTATGAGAAATTTTTGAGTTCAGGAGTTTCTATTCAATATGGTTTTCCAGATGTGAGCGTCCCACATTAATAAAAGAGGAGAGAGTTGATCAATTTATTAACCAATGAGGTACTCATATTGCCAAACAGTATTAAGATGGAATAACATTTCAGCTTATGAAATCGACTTTCTCCCCTACTTGTAAGTGTGGTCTAGACCCGTTTTCACGTATTTCACACTTTAATTAGGAAATGGGGAAAAAAAACCCTTTAAATATAAGAAAGGTAAGGAAGAAAATCATGAGGCACTTGGTATATTTCTACTCCATAGAACCGTCGATCAAATAAAGCACAACCTTGCCAGACAGTGTTATGCAAATGATGATGAGTTGATGAATACTTGGCACACATAATGCCATTCATTTTAAAGTAACTTAGATGAGCAAGGCAAAGCAGAATTTTCAAAGTTGTCACACTTATTGAAGGATATACGACACTACAAGCCACACCTTGTCAAATGCCTTGCGACACGCACTCGCACTTGTGCCCACAAAAGGGACTTTTGATCTCTCCAACAGTTCCTGAAAGTTCAATCCAAGGTTAAAAATCTGAGAAACGCTTCCTGGAAAGATCTTTAAGTCTTTCAGTATGTACCTGAATGGTACCATCTTCGCCAAAGGGGCCGTGGATAACAGGAAATACAATATCAACAGAAGCAACAAGGTGATCCATAAAATCTGACAAAGAATGGAAACCTTGGGCAAGGCTGAGAGCACCAGTCAATTTAAATATTTTTAAAATTGAATTACAGACCATAAAAGACAAAACTTTAAAAGAGATATTACACACCTTTCAAGTTTAAAATCAAAATCAGCAGGTGTGTTCGAATAGAGCTGGCCATCACAAAGCAGTGGAGAATCAGTAAGTAACTAAGTATTCCTTATGGTACGATTAAACATCTTTCCAAAATAAACCTATTACTGCTTCAAGTTTAACCGCACTCATCAAATAAGGTCAAATTCAACAGTTCTTCTGATAAAGGCACTAAATATCATCTACCACCACATCCTGACTACATCATGAAAGTATTTGGGTTGCCACCGTTGTGCTATTAAGTCATAATGACCATGATCAGATTGCGAGCACATAGCAACTGAAAATAAGATTAACTACATTCTGAATTGATATTAATGAGATCAAAAACAAACTTACGGAGTATTTTCTTTCTAAATAAACCGGTTGTGAGTTTTCTCTATTATTTTTTATCAATACCCTATGTGGCCACCTATGGCCAACTATGATAACAGTCCCCCACTGGTGTAGTGGTATGCAATTGATTTATTTTCTTTTACTTTGATCATGTACAAGTGTACCAGCTAGACCTGTCAAACGGGTCGGTCGGGCGGGTTACGGGTTCGGTCACTTCGGGTTCGGGTATAATACGGGTCGGGTTAACTTCGGGTTTGTAAAATACGAGTTTATACGGGTCGGGTTTATACGGGTTTCGGGTCGGGTTTCGGGTAAATACGGGTTTGATTAACGCCTTTTTACAAATATTTATTTTCTTAAATTTAAATTATAAACATATATTTATTCTT
>JAOWBH010165636.1:0-19656 GCA_028566215.1 Silene coronaria
CCCTTGTATATAATATTTTTCAAAAATTACTACCTTAAAATGTAAGTTTATCAAAAATTGTTTCAAATTTTATTTTAAGTCACTTATTTTGTCGATTTATGAATATATTCCGTTTGTGGCTTAATCAATTTATACTTTGAAAGGTATAACAATGAAGCATAAGTTCAAAAATAGAAGGCATAAGTAATTTTTGACAAAAGTAGATTTTAAGGGAATAATTTTTGAATTTTTTTTTTATAAGGGAGTAATTTTTAAAACCTGGATTTTAAAAGGAAGTGTAATTTTTAATTTAATTTTTATGTACATGCATGTTGATTCTAAATAGTAAAATAGCCACATATTTACTCGAGAAAACCTTTTATAATTCGGACAATTATAAAATTATAATGTAATTTTTTTTTTTTTTATAACAAAACCATTTCATAATACAATTGAGTAGTAAAACTTATATAGAAAATGGTAAAAGAGAATTAATCATATATGAAACTCACCACATCTAGCACTGCATTAGGGTTTGCAAGAAACCCTTCGAGTTGGCCCGTTCCATAGCATAGGATTATCGGGTCCAATGACCTAATTATACGTAAACAATTGACTAAGACAGATCATACGTTGTACATTAATATATTATATTATCTTCTCAATTCACAAGTAAACTTACTTGTATCCTTCAACCCATCCGGGAAATGGGTCTTTAATGGTGCTTTCAACTAGACTCGGACGCATAATGACGACCGGAAATTTTCGACTTAGCTTGGTTATTGCTACCATTTCTCCGATAGCTTTTGTCAATAGATAACTATTGTGCAATTTGTAGAACTTTGCCCTACAAACGTACCATACATATTGATAAACGGTTTAAAATAAATGAATTATTCTATTACAATTAGACCTGTGACACGTCAAACGAGTCGAGTCATAATATAGGTCGGGATGAAAAAGGGTCGGGTCAAATACAAGTTGAGCCATACGGGTTACGGGTCTGGTTAAGGTCATAAAACGAGTTAAACAATAACTTCTACCGCCTTTTTTTTAAATCAAAAAAATCAATTTTAATCAATTTTTTTTAAAAAAAAAAAAACTAAAACATGGTTAAAAGTAATATTTTAATCACATTTAGTGTTTATATTATTAATTATATTGACATAATTTTAAAAATAAAGTTATTCTAATAATTATTTATTATTTAATAATACAAACATGAATACATGATAAAAAAATGATTTTTTTGGTGTTTGGAATTTTTAGTACTAAAAATAATATTTTTTTAACAATTATTTCAAATAAGGTATTATATGAATATTTATAATTTAATAAAATTCTTGATTTATCTTTGACCCAATAGTTGTTCCATTCGGCTCGGGTCTTGATCCTAAATTAACGGGTCATTTCAGGTTCGAGTCAAACGGGTCGCGGATCGATATTTTCGGGGCGGGGTGGGATTTCGGGTCGGGTCAAGATTTGTTAGCTCTAACTACAATAAGGAAATCATAGTTAAATGCTTTTCTCTCTCAATCATTACCTTACCTCTGATTAAAATACTCATCACATATATAAAGGGAAAAATAAAATGGATTAAGACGGTTTGAAATGAGATAGTGAAACACAAAATGGCATACCGGCGCATGGCCAACTTTATCATTTCTTCGGCTTGCTCTTCTTCATTAAATCGACAAGTTACTTCCGAAATTATCTTCATTTCGGTATTTATGAGTTTTTCAACAGAAAATTTCACATTTTGTTCATCTTCTATAAAATAACGTCCCAAGTCCATAGGCTTTTCGAAAGCAACTCCGGGTATATCCTGGCTTGCATACGCTGTATAATCCACCCATAATATTATGTCATTTCAATGTAATAATAATACTTCGAAACCTTTTATACTATAAATATTTCCATTATGTATATTAACATCAATTAATCTCCAATATACTAAAAGATTAAGCCCCGTTGAAATTTTTCCTCCATAATGCATAATCTAAATAAGGAAACCATATTATTAGTAATAAATGTCTATTATATACATTTAATCATACAATTTAATTAAAAAATCATTATAATTAATTATTATTCTCTTTAAATATTAATGTAAACACTATACACTTATTATTTTTATTAGTAGTAGTAGTAGTTTTGTGGCAAAATTTTAAAAAATTGAGAAAGAAAATTATTATAAAATGATATTATTCATGATTAGTTTCGTGTTATTAAAAAAACACTAAAAACAAATCTCATAATATTAACCAACTCTTTTAATTAGTTTTTTCGGTTTTAATTTTTTGTTTCTTAACTCAAAATACAAGTATGAGAAATGTGTAACAGTAATGAGCTATTGATAAAAAAAATAATGTACTAATTAAAATAAATAATCAATAAATACCGTGTAAAAATTGGACAGGTTCTACACTAGTTACGTTAATAAGAGTTAGTTTCAGTAGTATATACGTACCAGATGATACTTGTACAAAGAGAGCGAGATTCGGGCAGTCGAATGCAAAGTGAACAAGTTTTGCAACTCCGATCACATTATATTCAAGGGAGACATCATACCTAATATATATAGTGTGAATTAGCAAGAAATTAGTCTCTTATAAAATTTAATTTTTTAAAATTACGTCATTTTAACAAAAAAAAGTCCTAAAATTATTCCGTAAGTTACATTTTGACCTAAATTGCTTCAGAATTCGAACTTGAGTGACATATTTCGTCTGTTTTTAAACTCTCCCGCCATTTGTCTACATAGTTATACCTTTCAGAGTATATAAATTGGTTAAGCCAAAGACAGAATAAGTTCCAAAACAGACGAAATAAAGTCACTTGGGCCGTGTACAAGTCAGATTATTAGTATAGATTACAAGTTATATTAGATTCTTCAATTCGAGTGTTAAGTCGGGAAGAAGTCAGATCATTAAACCGGGTCAATTTTACCATGTCAATTTTATAACCTCGATATTATATGTAATTCTCATTCTCATTCCCATTATAATCAATTATTACGTACCTCTCATACCAATTTGTACTGGCACTAATATGTACAATGACATTAATATCATTTCTGACCGCGTGAGCTGAATCCGTATCCATATCCATATACGGTTTGCAAAGATCTCCAACAATTGGAACAAGTTTGTTCCACATAAACTCTTCATAAGATTGTCCATGTTGCTCCCTCAAATTCTTAAAAAGCTTGGAATCTATAATCTATAGTTATAAGGAAAATGTTTAATTAATTTTCGAAAATACAAATTATTGTGTAAGACTGCCTTACACAAGAATTTTTTGAAACGGAAAATTTGCTATTACCTCCGTTTTTATTCTTTGCTTGGCAGCTTCTGCATTATTTGCTCTCACCAAAAGATAAATCTTTTGTATTGATGGTAATGCACGTAATAACTTCTCTACAAAAACTGGTATTTAACATGCATGGTGTAACAATGATTTAGTAAAATAATCGAAAAAAGTCGATTGAATAATAACTTCGCTAAATAATGACTTTAACTCAACTCAAAGTGGTAAAATAATCGAAAAAAATCTATTGAATAATAAAATGATGGACAAACCAAGCAAAACCTAACAAATTGTCATAATTACTTGACTTGATAGTGAACTGGTAAAATAATCGAAAAAAAATCGATTAAATAATAAATTGATGGACAAACCAAGCAAAACCTAACAAATTGTCATAATTACTTGACTTGACAGTGAACTGGTAAAATAATCGACCTGAACGACCCGATTGCCACCTCTACATAATACATACCTTTTCCCATAAAACCAGTGGATCCCGTAACAAAAATTGTTTTCTGCCTAAAAAAATTGATGATGCCAACATTGTGATGTTCATTTGACATTTTTTTCTACACGAAAGAGAAGAGTGCAAGTTGTATATTTGTATTTAGTTTTGTAAGAAGTTAGGATAATTTTCGTGTGCTTAATACCGTCTTATTTATATGAGAGATTTTGGTATGACCAAATAATTGAGTTTGGTTTGATAAAGAAATACGTACTTACTCCGTATCACAATTTGTGTTGAATGATTGCTTCATACATTTAAAGTCTCAACAGTAAAACAAGACTAGCTTTTAAACATGCATCATACATCGGGGCGGACCCAAAAATTAATGTCCAGGATTAGCAAACAACTTAAACTTGTGCTAGTGGCTAGTGGTAAAATGTTGTGAGAGGTTACAAACTTGTAACCGTCATAAGCAAGACACTCTGGTTCTGAAAACACCATTAGAGTTTTTGCTCAAAAATACTATCATATCACCAGTTATATAATAAACATATATTTGACCTGTTACAAGAAAGACTTGCTAATTAAATAATTGAGTGGTTTGATAAAGAAATACGTACTAGCTCCGTATAACAATTTTGAATGATTGCTTAACGTGAATCAAATTCTATGCATCCACACATACTTGAGCAAACAACTTAAACTTGTGCTAGTGGTAAAATGTTGTGAGAGGTTACAAACTTGTAACCGTCACAAGCAAGACACTCTGGTTCCGAAAATACCATTAGAGTTTTTGTTCAAAAATATTATCATACAACCAGTTGTATAATAAGCATATACATGACCTGTTGCAAGGTTATGATGAATAACCAGTCATAAGGAAGACTTACTAATTAAATAATTGAGTTTGGTTTGATAAAGAAATATTTACTAGCTCCGTATAACAATTTTTGTTGTTTTCTTTTTGGGTAAACGGAGTTTTATAGGATCATTTGATACTGATAGGGTTTAAACTCAGGTCATGAGTATTACATCAGTTCACGACTTTACTAACTAGAATATCTAACATCTGCATTCATCTTGTGATTTTGCCCACAATCTTTTAAAAGGATACATCGAGATTAGTAGATTACGCCCTTGGATGTGTCATCGATCACCAATTATCTAATTTTTGTAATACAAGGAATATTGTATTTAGATTTTAATATATTATCGCATCTCATTATTATCGCGTAAGAAAATACTCCCTTCATTTCAAATTATACTCTGGATTTACAGAGTTCTTTAGGTACTAGTGTACTACGTACCTTTTCCAATAAAACCCGTGGATCCTGTAATAAAAATCGTTTTTCTGCTAAAAAAGTTGATGATGCCAACATTGTTATCATATGGCTGATAGAGCGACATTTTTTGCTACACGAAAAAAAAAGAAAAAAAAAAAGAGTGCAATTAAGTTGTATACATGTATTTTATTTTGTAAGGAGATGGGATATATAATTCTCATGCACTTAATAATATCTTATTTATATGAGAAATTTTGGTATGACCAAATATTTGAGGTCACATATCCTAATACATTTGGTCATGTATGTAGACCAAATGCTAACATTACAACAAAAACATGTTTAATCATGTGACTATGCTAGCTTTTAATTAACATTGTTCAAGTACGAAATTATTTAATATACAACACGTTATTACAACGAACCTTTTGTCGAACATTCTGTTTATTACTATTAACAAAATGAAATAAGGTAGGTTAGGGTATATAATAATCTATCTGACAAACGGCTACTTTCCGTTTGAAATAAGACAGGATAAATGTAGTCATTTTACGATAAAATGTTACTATTTGTGTTCGTATAATATGTTACCATCATTTTCAAGGTAAAGTAATGACAACTTTAGTTATAACATTTTATCATTAAATAGTTACATTCTATTAAAAAAATGTTGACATTTGATCCGTCTTATTTCAGACTATCTGAAGCAAGGCTTATTGTAGTTTTGGAAATATTGAGTTCACTTCAGTTTCATTCACTTCCATTCAATTCGCTCAGTTTAATTTAACTATTCAAATTAACTATTACTTCATTTTCATTCTGTTTAGCTCGACCTCATTCAGTCCAGCTTAGAAATACTCAATTTTATTCAATTCAATTTAGCTCAACTTCATACAATTCAATTAAGTAAATATAGTATTAGATTAGATTACGCCTTAGACATTGTATTAGATCTTGTGGAAAAATATTTAATATTATAATCAATTTAAAATACTCCATGTGGGGTTTCACGATGATATATTACTAGTATTGGTGTCCGGCTTCGCCCGGGTAATCTCTACTTACCATTAAAATTAATTTTTTATTAAATAAAATAACTTTAAAGTTGCATAGCTCATAAATTTATTATCAATATATTTTTCTATGATATATCTTAAAATTACGATAGAAAAAATCATGAGACAAATTTACAACTACCGCTATTAATATTTTACTGTTATTAATGTAACAGTAGTAATAACATTTCACTACTCCCCTCGTAATCAGTGTTACTTTCACTACTCTCGCCGTAATTATTGATACTTTCACTATTGACGCATTAATATTGATAATTTCACTATTCCCGTTCTTGCTTATATTACTTTCACTACTCTCATTACTATAATTTCCAAAATATAACCTACTTATATTATATTTGTGTATGTTAAAGAATTAATATCTCTATACATCTAATAAATTATATAGTTTAATAAAATTGCACAATTTTTTAATTTAATATATAATTTTATGATGAATTAACACCATAAGTGCGCATGTTTATTTTAAGGAAAATCACCATATTTTGGTGTTCTCTAAATTTATACTTTAGCAAAAACTATATAATATTTACACTAAAATTCCTTGATCGGGTCCATCACACGGTGCTATCGATTTAAAACTATATATTATAAATAATTTGTATAGATTTCTTTAATTACATTGAAATCCATTGATTTCTGGAATTAATATATAGTATTGATGTGTCTTAAAAAACAAAAATTATGTAAGAAATAAGCAAAATTTACTATTACACTTTTAATATTTATTTTTTCTAAATTATTTATTGTTCTAGTTTTTAATATCTTATCTTAATTCAACTAAAATATTTATGACTCGCATGTCAAATATATATCGACAAATATCATTTATTTAAATCCATGATCCCAATTAGACCTGGCAAAATCAACCCGACCCGACCCAAAACCAGACATTGACCCGAACAACAACACCCGAATGTGACCCGAAACCCGAAATGACCCGACTATCGACCCGAACATGACACGAGGTTTGTTGACCCGGAACTGACCCGAAAACCTGAAAGGACTCGATCCGAAACTACCCGACCAGAAAATTACTCGATAAAACATAACTCTAATTGATAAAAAAACACTTGAAATAACGCGAATTGATACTAAATGTACTTTATCAATCTTAATTAATTATTCAAATCACCCTAATTGATCCGGCTCGCTTGACCTAAAAATGATCCGACCAGCATATCCGAAAACACCCGAAATTCGAACCCGACCTTGTTGACCCGTTTGGCAGATCTAATCCCAACTTATGTATACCGTATTACTTTCTCCATTTTACTATGATTTTCCTACTTGACTTTTTGCGGTTTTCAAGACGACGCCTTAACAGATTTTAATCTTTTCTTATTAAAATTATATTTTTAATTAGGAAAGATTATTTGATTGCTTATGTAAGGATTTACGCCAGGCCATGTTTGGGAACAACATATTAGGTAAAATTAGTAGATTTCGGCTTAAATACTAGTTTGACCAATCAATCTACTAATTTCATGTGTTTGGTTAATCGCATATTTAGATAACATATTAACTGGAATATACTGTTTTTGAATATGCTGCTAATAGCAGCATATTGTAATAGCATATTAAATTTATACATGAAAATGGTAAATTTGGCATATAATTCGATAATTACCAAACACATTTTCTTAATTCTGCTAATTTAATATGATGGCTAAATCTGCTACTAAAATCTGTCAACCGTGTTCTGCTAACGCTATATATCTTCATAAATTTATTTCTGTCCTTTACAAAACCGGCCTAGAAATTTCGCAAATATCTTCGGATATTCCTAACAAATAATTCGTTAACTTGGTTAAGGGGGCCATGCATATTGATTATTGAATTATTGTACAATGAGCTTATTTTGACCTAATTTTTATAGTACAAGTACGAGTACTTGATATTCATATATGCGTGAAACCGTATCCATGACCCAAAGATTGGCCCCATGTCACCATGTGTCTATGTTCAAATAGTACATTTATATTAAAATCACCTTATAATTCATGTACTTACATACATGAAAAGTAGCATGTATTTATATTCACAATGTCGTCGGTCGGTCGGAGTCTAGTGTTACTTATTAGAATAGCTCATGCTTTAGCCTAAAGTTCAATGTAAGCTAGTATTAATTAGAGCTGGCAAAAAGTGACACGACAGGAAAACACGACATGAACCCGACATGAAATTAATGGTTTGGGTTGAGACATAATGATCCATTAATGTAAGTGGGTCGACACGAACACGACACGATATTTAATTGGGTTGGGTTTGGGTTGAACTCTCTAAACACGAATGACCTGTTTATTGCAGTAACATTGGATATATAGTAGTATGATTGTAATCACTTATTTGAATCGTCAAAGTAGAGCTGACAAAAAGTGACACGATACAAAAACCCGACACGAACCCGACACGAAATTAACGGGTTTGGGTTGAGACTTAATGATCCATTTATGTAAGTGGGTCGACACGAACACGACACGATATTCAATTGGGTTGGGTTTAGGTTGAAACACGAACTCGACACGAATGACCTGTTTACTAAAATAATCCTTATCTTTCTTCATCCTCCATCACATAAACATACTTAAACTTTCCAAATATGGACATAGCACGAAAACACGACACGAAGCCGACGAAATTAACGGGTTAGGGTTGAGGCTTGATGACCCATTTATGTAAGCGGGTCGACACGAATATGATAGAAGATTTAATTGGGTCGTGTTTGGGTTGTAGGGTTTGTAACCCATTTACATGTGACACGAACACGAATCTGACACGATCCGATCTGTTTGTCAGGTCTAGTATTAATCTCTAGGTGCCAAAAAAATCACAATGTAATATATTATGTTTACGCCACAAATACTATCATACCACCAGTTGTATATAATAAACATTGTTCAACACTATATATTTAATCGAGCTTATGTGTAATTTTTCTGAGTTGTTTAATTTTTTATTTTTTTTATATTTAAGTGGGTGAGTTCAGATACTTTACACTATAACTCAGATTCTTTAAAATAAAACTCGAAAACTTTAATATAGAGCTCGATTTCTACACCATACAACTAGTGGTATAGTGTATTAATTGTGTTTACGCATAGTTGTTTTTAGTGAATCGATTATTTTATTCATAGAAAGTTATAATGACATACATCTACAAAATATGTCAAACTTGACGAGATATACACTCGCTCTCATTATTGTAAGTTACACCGGCTTCAAACCCTTCAAAATGTATGTGAGACGATGGTATCGAGACTCAGTATCACTATAGCGGCGCACTATTATTATCCTTATTGTTTTATAATTATTTTTATTATTTAATCTTAGCTTATAAAGCTGTTCTTACACATCTAATAAAACAAAGAACTTACAATAAGTTCTGCTTCAAACGCTCTTAAATAAGACATTTTATTCGAAAATAGAAACATTTTATCGTAAAATGACTATACTTAGCTTGTCTTATTTCAGACGGGAAATAGCCCGTCTGAAATAAGAATTTGCGATGAACTTATAATCTACTTGCAGCCAATGACTTCTTTCTAAGAGCAAGTTGAGTAAGACCAGGAATATGAATGTTGGTGAGGTAATCTTTCCAATCAATGGATTTGAAGTTGAAATTAAACATATCCAATTCTTCTAATGACATTTCTCCAAGTAAATTTCTTGTATTCTTGTCATCAAACCTACATGATCAAATATAACAATTCAGTATTTATTATTATTAATAATAATAATAATAATAATTAGAGGAAAAATGATAATTTTGAATGAAGACTTTGTAGAGATTTAATTTGATAATAATAATAATAATAATAATAATAATACGGAGTATATTTTTTACTAATTAAATAAAGGGTAATGTTAAAGGTTGTATTTAAAGTGTTAAAACCTTCTAAATATGGTAATAATGCAAGAATTTATGACAGAATTGTACAAAAAATGATGCAATTAATTACATATTAATTTTCTCTTTTAGCTCCTTATATACAGCCCTTCTAAATATGGTAACGTTAAATACAACCTTTAGGGTTGTAATTCTTACATGCATACTTATCACCCAATTCAGTAATTCTTATTTAAGATCGTCTTAACTTAACAAATCTCAAACAAAATTATAATTGATGTAAAATCAAAAGGAAATTGTGAGAGTTTTTATGTAAAGACGGTTTTAAGCAAGACGTACCATGCTCCAATAACAGTCAATATTGGCTCATATATGGCAGCCATGCGCAGCAACATGTTATTGAGCTTAATATTATTTCTTGTAGCATTTATTCCAACAATTGTAAATTCATTTGTTGATTCAAAGAATTTCATGTCTTTGACAATTATATCTTTCTCATTTGCGTCCTTAAGAGGCTTTGATGTGAAGTAATTAGTCGAGATGTCGAAAAATTCCCGACATGAAATTGGATTTAAGAGAGACGAGGTAACGTTGTATATGTTTACTCCATGCTTTCCGTCGTTCCCACGGTTAGCCATGGCCGCAACCATAGCGTTCACCACCATGTCTACCGGCACCTATTAATTCGCAAAATTAGTCAATTAAAGTCTTTTTTTTTTGCCAAAAAAAAAATTTAATCAAACAAATATAAATCAACAAGTTTACATGAAATCACGGTAAGTTCAAAAGGACATAACAAATTAAATCAAATAATGTCAACTAGTTAAATAAAATTTAATCAAACAAATATAAAATAAGCTAAATTGTTTTTGAAAAATAAAAAATAAAATAAAATGAGCCATATAAAAATACACATTTTACAGAATTTGAATGGATGTATAATTTATATAGGCCGACACACTTCAAAACCGTACATTGCTTGCAAAATTTAAAATTTGACGTTACCTAATGTGTATTATTTGTATTAATGACTTGAATATATTTAATTGGAATTTGCTTTTCGATAGTGTATATTTAACAATTATATCTTCATATAGTGTAAAATCGTACAGTTATACATTGTTTCATTCAATTATTATTTCAGAATATTACGTCTAATTATCGTATTAGTTAACATATATCTTATGTCATAATCTAAAAATAAACCCGTGCATTATTTGACACGGGATTAAAACTAGTTCAATTATATAAATCAATAACAAGTTTGTAAGTTCAAATGGACATATATAACAAATCAAATAAAGTCAACTACTCCATATATGGTTTTACAATGTTTTATCGTAAACCATTTTTTACATAAGACTGACTCGATTCTACTCAATTCTACTCATTAATTGTTTTATAGTGTGACAATTAGAATGTGACAATTTACTTATCATTATTGTTGAAACAAAACAATTTCAGAAAACAAATAAATTACAAATATTTAAGAATAGAAAAAAGAGAATAGCATAATAACTCACCACATCTACAATTGTATTAGGGTTTGCAACAATTCCTTCAAGCTGGCCTGTTCCATGGCTTAAGATTATCGGGTCCATCGACCTAATTCAATAAATCGGAATTAGGGGTAAATACTATCTACGTTAGGGGTGGTCTAACATTCGAGCCTGACCAGACTGGACTTGGCTAGGCGAACCCGGAACCAGCCTAGGTCAGCCCATATATTTGACCACCCTTAATCTATATTCCCTTTGTTCTCGTCAATAATTAACTTTATTTTCCCCTTATAATAAAATACAATAACCGTAAATAATCAACTGAAAGATATCGTATTTAATGTGTAAACGTACTTGTATCCTTCGACCCAACCGGGAAATGGTTCTTTAATGGTGCTTTCGATTAGACTTGGACGAATAATGACGACCGGAATTTTTCCACTTAGCTTGGTTGATATCAATTCTCCGATAGCTTTTGTAAATACATAACAATTATGCATTTTGTAGAACTTTGCCCTACAAACGTACCATTAATCCATAATGACACAAGGGTTAAATTAAATTATTCTATAATAATCATGAAATTACCAAAATAAATAAATTACGGAATATATAAAACCCACTAAAACTTGGGAGAGACGGTCTTTTAATAAGTTACTGAGAGATGGCCAGTCTTTCGTATGCTTTTATTTGCATTTCGTGACTCTTTTGTTGTGGATGGTGAGATAATAATATCGTACCTATTTAAATAATAAATGTACTCATTTTATCTTTAATCATGATTTGTATCATCTTCAATACCACTTTTTCCTAATATTGTACAAATAATTTTTCAATAAATTTATTAAGAGACAGTTTCTCGGCAGACCTAAAAAAGTTTGAAAACAGTAAGAATTCATTTGAATTAAATACCATTACGGCATTACCCTATTTTTTACTCCCTTCGTTTTTTAATATAAGTCGTTTTAGAAAAATCAATTTTTTTCGATTTATATGTCGTTTTAGAGCTTCATTACATTTCCCATGTGTTTGTTTCCATTTTCCATGCACATTCACCTTGTTTTTTAGCATTTAATTGATTAGTTAGGGAGAAATAACCAATAAGAGATAGATTTAAAGGAATAAAATATTCATTTTCCAAATTTCCAAGGCTATTAATTGTACATAGATAATTGTTTTTATCTTCAATTAATATTTCTTAATCCATGTGCAAAAGTCTAAAACGACTTATATAAAAAAACGGAGGGAGTACCACAAATACTTGTATATAAGGTTGTTTTACACAAATTTATCGAAAAATGGTACAGGATCTTATAGTACAACTTTTACCTACTAATAAGGCTATGTTTGGACCCTTTTACAAATATATTAGTGTAAAACCGTCTAAGTAAGACTAATTAATTTTTCACAATGTAAGTTCCCCTAAAAAACCACGACATAAACGAGGTATAAGAGCTGTAAATAGGATTATACAAACGGTTGTACAAGAGCATCGAACCTGAATCAAATGAGATTAATTAAAATGAAATAGCAATAAACGGAAAGGCGTACCGGCGCATGCCCAACTTCATCATTTCTCCGGCTAGCTCTTCTCCATGAAACCGACTCGCTACTTCCGAAATTATCCTCATTTCAGTATTTATGAGTTTTTCAACAGAAAATTTCATGTTTTGTTCATCTTCTTTAAAATAACATCCCAAATCCATTGGCTTCTCGAATGCAACTCCGGGTAAGTCTTGACTTGCATACGCTGTAATCGACCCATAATAATCTTACTCCCTCCGTTCTAATCATTTGTTTACTTGTATCATGAAAAATTGCTCTACAAAATTTACTAATTCGAGAAATATTTTGTATTTAGTTTATTAACATGTGTTCTAAGGGCATACATTTATAAAAAAATTTAAAAAAAAAAAAACCTTTGTTTTTATTAAAATTTTATAATATTATTGTGTATATATTTATCATATAATTAGTCAAAATATGTACTCACATTTTTAAATATCATTTATAAGATTACTAAGATATATACTCACATTATTTATGTATATGTTGTATGATTTTTTTATTAATAAAATTATCTAAAAATAAAAGCATATATAAGAAACTAGTATAAATTCTCGTTTAAGACGGATTGCCGTCTTAAATAAAAAGACGCGTCAAATACATAACTTGATGCCCAGAAAATAGAAAAAAAAAAAAAAAAAAAACTTTGTTTCTATTAAAATTTTATAATATTATTGTGTATATATTTATCATATAATTAGTCAAAATAGGTACTCACATTTTATAATATCATTTAAATGATTACTAAGATATATACTCACATTATTTATGTATATGTTCTATGATTTTTTATTAATAAAGTTATCTAAAAATAAAAGAATATATAAGAAACTAGTACAAATTCTCGTTTAAGACGGATAGCCGTCTTAGATGAAAAGACGCGTCAAATACATAACTTGATGCCCAGAAAATAGCAAAAAAATAAAAAATTATATTATCATCATGTGGTAGTATTTGACCAGTCTAAAGCAAATAAACGAAGAGGGTACAAATAAGTCATAGTCGCAAGTACGTACCAGATGATACTTGTACAAAGAGAGCGAGCTTCGTGCACTCGTATGCAAACTCAACTAGTCTTGTAATTGAATTCACATTAAATTCAAGGAAATTATCATACCTAGTTATATACACGTACGATTAATTTTAATTAAAAATTGCTCTCTTTTAAAATTTAGTTTTAAAAAATTACGTCCTAATAAAAAAAGAATTCAACCATTACTCTCTTACAAAGCTTTTATCAAAAATTTCTGCAAAACTCCATTTTCTTATTCCTTTTAAAGTATAAACTGAATAAAACATAAACAGAATAAGTTCATAAAACGACAAAATATGTGACTTGAAAAGGAATTTTGAAAAAAAAATTGATAAAAAGTGGATTATAAGGTAGTAATTTCTGGAAATAAAAAAAAATTAAGAACTAAATTTTAAAGGGATATTCTCACTTGTACCCCTCTACTTCTTTATTTTCTCACTTGTATCCCTCTTCTTTTGAGAAAAAACATTGACTAGTAATAACCCTTAGCTACGACTTCAAAAAGTGGTAAAAAAAATTTCTATATTGTACGTCTGTACGAGATCTTCAGTTTGAAAAATAAAATCGTCATTATCAGGACTTGTACCCGGGAGTTTTAATCAGTCAAAGTTTATTCCGTCAAAACACTTTGACCGATCATAATTCGGGACTATGATTCAGAAAACAACGATTTTTTTTTTTCATACTGAAGATCTCGTAAAGACGTACATTATGTAAAAAAAATTTTACCGCTTTCGAAAGTCGTAGCTAAGAGCTATTATTAGTTAAAGTTTTTTCTCCAAAAAATAGAGGTACAAGTGAGAAAATGAAAAACTAAAGGGGTACAAGTGAAAATTTCCCAATTTTAAAAGGGAGTATTTTTAATTCACTCCGATTAATATTATATCGTTAATATATATATTGTACTGATTATGTACATTTAAATCGTTAATATATATATTGTACTGATTATGTACATTTAAATGAATAAAAATGTAAAGAATCAGACGAGACAAAGATAAATCTGGTTCGCAAATCGAGAAGATAGTACCTATCATGCCATTTTGTATGGCCACTCATATGTGCGATCACATTAACTTCATTTCTGATCACAATAACTGAATTCGAATCCATACCCAAATACGGTTTGCAAAGATCTCCAACAATCGGAACAAGTTTATTCCACATAAACTTGTTATATGATTGTCCATGTTGTTCTCTCAAAACCTTGAAAAGCTTGGAATCTATAATCTATAGTTACAATAAGGTAAATAATGTTTGATTAGTTTTCGAAAATATAAATAATTTTGTAATACTGTCTTACACAAGAATTTTTTTAAAACGGAAAATTTGTTATTACCTCTGTTTTTATTCTTTGCTTGGCAGCTTCTGCATTATTTGCTCTCACCAGTAAATAAATCTTTTGTATTGATGGCAATGCTCGTAATATTTTCTCTACAAAAACTTTTTTTTGACATGCATGGTGTAATGATTTAGCACAAAATCAATAAAAATAAAGAAGATAGAAATAATGAATTTTAGAAAAAAAAATACTCTTCTTCGATTAATAGATTAACTCAAATTTTTGTTTAAGATAACAATATCTGTTCTAATAGTGAAACAGATTCAAATAGGTATCTTATGTATTTATAATTTATTACGGAAAAAAAAATACTCGTGTAAGGTTATTTATGTATCTCAAATGGTAAAATATTTTTTGTGTAAAATCCGTCTTACACAAGTATTGTTAATTTATTACGAAAAAAATACTCAAAATAGTGTATTATTATTACCTTTTCCCATAAAACCGGTGGATCCTGTAATGAAAATGGTTTTGTGCTCGAAAAAATTAATGATGCCAACATTTTGATTATTTGCCTGATGGAATGACATTTTTTACTACACAAATGAGAAAAATTTAGTTTTTTTTATACTTGAATTTTTGTAGGATAATAATTGTTATAATGTTATGTACTTGATTGCATCTTATTTATAGGAGAGATTTTTTGTACGGCCGAATATTTAAGTAGTATAATAATTCGGTTTTTCTAACTTGTGCCAATAATAATTTAACAGAATTATGTGTCATGATTCATTCAATCATACATATAGATCATATTATATACATGTATGCAATAATTATTATTTTTTATAATCATATGTCCTAATACATGTGGAGTAAGGCTAGTAATAATTTATGCGCAAATTAATAATTTACGTAATAGTTTCATTTTTTTTTATTATATATAAAAAAAGTCGGGTTACCGAAAATTAATGTACTCGATATTTTAAATTAATGAGCATTGTATTTATTACTCCATATTCTTGATGTTTTTTTATGGTCAATTGAAGCGTAAGACCAATACAATATATGGTTAGGGCTGCTCACTCAATGGTCCGGACCAGACCGGACCATATTTAATTCGGTCCGGTCCACGGTCCACCATTTTTCTCTACTTTGGTCTTTGGTCCGATCCTGGACCAAACCGAATGGACTGCGGACCGGATCATGGACCGAACTTACATAAGAAACGAGTCTTCAAAGTTTTAATATTATTGATTTTATTTTCTACTTTGCTTACACGTATTATAAAATATGTAATTATGTATTTAAATCCAATAAGAAGATAATGTTGCTTATTTTAATCCTTACGAACTTCTTGAGTTTTAATTTCATAAGATAAACTTTTTTAATGACAATCATATATGATCCACTTTGGTCTGGTCCGGTCCTGTCTGATCCACGTGTTTTTCTGGTCCGGACCGGACCGGACCAATATTAATATGGTCTGGTCCTCGGTCCACCTTTTAAGCCTTATTTGGTCTTCGGTTTAGAGAGTTTGGTCCGATCCGGTCCGGTCCCGGACCAATAAACACCCCTAATCTACACTAGTACTAATACAATTACAAATTAATCTTGTTTAATAGGTTAAGAGTATAAGACCATGTTGATATCATGTTGACATTGTTTTTGTTTTTTTTGGGTACAAATATCATGTTGACATTGTAGACACGACTATAGCACCACTAATATAGTACAAATATCATGTTCAATACCGTGGAATCGTGGATTTAAATTTCATCAATGGAATATTGTATGAAATATTATTAATTATAAGCAAGTTTCACCTAAACTTGTTAAGATTAAAATTCTACTTTGTATCGAAGATGGTAATAGAGAATACCACGAAAATATGTTATTATTAGATAATATATTATTAATTAGTCTTCTTCGAAGGTTATTTCCATACAAACATTAGCCGATATAGACATGCTAAATGATCAATTAGGTTGAGTACGAGTTAGGTTATGTTGGACTTCAGTCACTCGTGTTTATAAGCCTTTGAGTCAATTATCATTTATTTTCAAGTAAGTCTTGAAAATGTTGTTATCAAGTTAGTTAGTAATAATGGATAATTACAATAGAAATGTTTGGTTAGATCATATACGGTTGCCAATTTTGATAGCAGGTCAAATTCGGGAACTAATTAGGTATAAATAGGGTAGTTTGGATTGAACAAATTGAGTTGAGTTAATTTTAATACTTAGGTTTTTACGCCGATCCTATCATTTGATAGAATATAGAGTACTTATACCGATGATGACACCCTTATATTGATAAATTGATGATTACACCTTATATATAATTAACATTTTAGAACTTCCCGATATAATGTTTTAAAAAAATTAATACCACTCAAACCATTTTGATTTAAAAAAAATACTACTACCATACACCAAAAATAACAGGTAAATCGGACAAAACTGAACTTGTTTGAATAACTCGACCCGAATTATCCAACCAATACCCGACTCAATATCTGAGGACTCGATTTTGACCCGTACCTTAATTGATCCGGTTAAATATGACCCAACCTGACCTGAACTGACCCAAAATCATGCAAACCAAAAAATAACCCGATAAAATGTCTCCAATCGAACGAGTTTGAATCATCTCCATTACCTTCAATTTCCCCTCATACACCAATATAAAACCATTATACCTTCTCCACCTCATCAAAACACTTGACCGTTAGATTGATTCAGATTAAAATCTGAACCGTCAATTAAGATCCGGACGACAATCGAACCCGACCGATAAAATGTCTCCAATCGAACCATTATACCTTATCCACATCATCAAAACACTTGACCGTTAGATCGATTCAGATTAAAATCTGAACTGTCAATTAAGATTCAGACGACAATCGAACCCGACCGATAAAATGTCTCCAATCGAATCCGACCAGTTGACTCGTCTACCAGATCTAGCTTCACCAGTTTCTCTATTTGTCAAGGCAGGAAACCCAATGCTGAAAAAATAATGAACCATCGAAAAATTAATCAAAGAAGAAGGTTAGAAGAGTGTGCAATCCAAATTATTCCAAACTTATTACCAAGATTTCAACTTTGTTGATTTGAGATAACCCAATTCAGGAATTGCACCATTTTTTGGGAATAAAGTCAAGGAAATGGAGCATCATTTTTATTTGAATTAATCAAATAATTTATGAAAAATTTGAAAATGATGAAGATTTCAAGCTGGGTATTGTTGATTTGGGTTTTTTTATCGGTTATTGCACATGGGTTTTCCTCAATTGATGATTATCATCAAGCGTATGTCATCAAAATTCAATCTTTTTCTTTGATTATAATGTGTTTTTTTAAGTATGCCCTCCGTCACAATCGTTTGTATTCTTTGTGAGCGGTATTTTAATCAAAGTTAAACAAATGATCGGGCGTAGGGAGTATATGTTTTATGATTATAAAAGGGTTGAATTTGATTTGAGTTATATTATTTTGGTAATGTGGTTGAATCAAAGTTTTGACTTTTGGAATGATCAATGTCATGCAAATTGTAGAAATTATATTTCATTTGTTTGCATCTTTTGCATTGTGATTGTATATTTGATGTTTTTTTGGTGGTGGGTATTGCTGCTGACGGGGTTTGAACCTAGGTCATGAGTACCGCGTCTCATGACTTTATGAGCTAAGCTAGCTGACATCTGCATTTTGTATTTGATGTAGCATATAGTGTAATCTTGTGCATGTAGAGCCGGCAATATTTGGTATGTTTATGCCACTAGTAAACGAATTAGGCAAGATAATGAAGTTGATTATGATGATATGTAGGCTAGAAATTTTGAAATTGTCATTTTGTGTTGGATGGTTGAAGCTTCATTGTAGAAGATTGATGATTAGAACTTAGAAGATATTGGTAAAATATGAGGGTTGAGGTTATGCTTGTTGTTGTTAGTGAGGTTGCGTTGGTGGCTGTACTACACACTGGTGATCGTTTCGTAAAACATGGTGTCTTGAGATGCTGTGCCTAATTACGTTACTAAAAGAACGTTGTCAATGGGTCTTCACGAAAAAAAGTTTCTATGTCTGCCATTTGATTGTTTATACATGGGTGTTCATCAGTTCATGTGCTAGTTATGCACATTGTCACGCTCGATCCAATTAGTTCACTTTGGTTTTGGTCATGGGTGCAGTATTGGCAGTCGCAGCCTGATCTCTAATGTGGCCAATATTGCGTCAAAATACAGTAAATGCAATTACGATGATCTTCAAAACCGTTCTAAAACAGTCGTGTTCAGTGTTGCGGCATTGATTTATTACCCTGGGTTGATG
>JAOWBH010165637.1:0-10956 GCA_028566215.1 Silene coronaria
GTCCAATGGACTCAATGGGTTTGGACTGTGTTATTCCGACTCTTCGACGTGTCCAACTCTTGGAGTGTCGGATACGGCTATTTTATGCAAAATTTTGTACTTTTTGGTCTAAAGAGAAGTGTCGTGTCTTGTCTTGTGAGACGCGATACATGTCTAACACGCGACACGACACCTATGTGAAGATGTCAGAGTGACGACAGGTTTGGAATAGGTCTAATATACCCAAGCAGTGCTTCATTGCTTGACTTAGTATTTGAAAGAGACTGCTAGCAAAGGGGTAAAATGTGCCAGTGGATCTTAAAAGTGCTTTGTCATAATGAGAACGAGAGTCGTGATCACTCATTCTTGAAGTGTTCAATCGGTCCAACATTATGGGAGCAATAGCAAATTGGCTGGGTTTTCAGTCTCATGGAATCGTGGTACATAGTTAGTACACATTAGCAAGCAAATGTTGAAAGCCAAAAAAAATATAAACGCAAGACAGAAATTAAGCTAAAATATATTAAAGGATGAATGTAATCGTAAATCTCTATACTTGTAGGTATTACCAGGGTCTTTTGCTGAAAGTGCGGGCTTGCGTGAAGATGATGTTATCTTAACATGTGACGGCAAAGCTGTTGGAGGTTTCTTAGAGGTATGCTCGAAATGGCTTGCCTTTTTCCAGATTTTTTTTGTTAATAGATATTTTATTAGCCGGATTTATTTCATAACCGTGTTTCTTTGTGTCATCTTAACAGTTATGGGACCTTATGTGGGAAAAGGTCGGTCAGACTGTGGATTTGGAAGTGGCCCGGGTGGATTTGGAGGCTTTACAGATTATAAAGATGATAGTCGGCGAGGCCATCCCTAATGATATGAACAAGTAAGTAATTAGAATTAAACAAATCAATACCCTATCCAAATTTTTATGTATACCATAGGTGAATAATGGATAACTGATCTTATTTGCCATTTTTTTGTCAGTTGGCCGGAGTTTAACTCATTAGCTGACCTATAATATAAGTTAAAGGTAAAGAAATCTCAGTTGGTTAATTTCACTTGTGTATTCCCTTCTAGTAAAACCGTTAACCACTTTTATCACAACTCCATCTAACATAGAAATTTTATGCAGATTCTTGTCATGCTCATGTGAGAGACCTCCCTGAAATCTGAAATATAACTTATCGAGTATAGTTGGCGCCTGTTTTGACCTGATTAATCTAAACCTCTTGTGAAGAAATCTAACTTGTGTGAGTATAGGTGGCTCCTGTTTTTACCGGATCAATCTAAAGCCTTTTTTGTAAAGTGTAGTGAGAATACAATCACCACTTTGGGTTAAGTGTATCTCTACATTAGGTTGGTTTTTGTTGATTTGTGCTACATATACCTTGAAGTTGATGTTCAAACACCTCTATGGACAAAACTATTGCTATTGCTATTGCTATTGCTATTGTTGTGGTGTTCATATTTATTTTACTATTTTTTAGCATTGTGTTGTTTCTTGGTAGCAGTGCTACAGTGCATAAAACAACCGACTATTTCGACTCTCTCCAAGGACTCCAATGCCATAGATTTACCCCAATGCTTCGAAACCATACTCACAAAATGCACAGCACTTCACCATGTCAAATAACTGCAAGCTTCTCCCATCACCCTTGGCCATACTCAAGTCTGCAATCTCTGTCTTCACAACATTCAGTTCGCTCGCCTCAATTATCCTAATGTATACCTTTATAGTGCTATGATTAATGCTTCACTGCTTCAGAATATAATCGTGTTTCGGTTTTTGAACTATCTGAATGTTTTGAGGCTGGGTTCGGAGTTATGGGGTTTGTATGTGACGGGAATGGTGCATACCTGGATAGTGAAAACAGGTTTCGGTGCGAACCCAGTTGTGCAGACTTCCCTTGTGGATTGTTATTGGAGGTTTTGTTCGGATGTTGGGGCTGCACGCCAAGTGTTCGGTGAAATGTCTGAGAGAATGTTGTTTCTTGGACTGCTAGGTAGGGGAGATGAGGAATGCTATTCTTTTGTTCAATGCAATGCCTGAGAGGGATGTTCCGTCTTTGATAGCCGTCATTGCCGGGTGTACTTAAAACAGGTTGTTCTCAGAGGCGGTCGGGTTTCTTAGAAGAATATTGGAATCATGTGAGGTAGAAGTTAGACCGAATGAAGTTATTTTACTTGTGCGCTCTCTGCTTGTGGTCACACTGGTATGCTTCAGCTAGGCAAGGAAATCCATGGTTGTGTGTTTAGGAAAGGACTTCGTCTCGGTTCCTATATGTTGAATGGCTTGACTGATTTATATGGGAAATGTGGTTCCTTGAAGGAAGCGATGTGAGTTTTTGAAACTACCCCGAGTAAAAGTTTAACATCTTGGAATCATGTTGTGAACTTCACAGGTGACACCGTGATTGGTATCTTTGAGGAAATGGTGGAAGTCGGTGAAAGTGTAAAACCCAATGAAATTACATTCAACGGCTTGTTGAATGCTTGTACTCATGGAGGCTTTGTGGAGAAAGAGTAGTGCTATTTGAACCTAATGATCAACGTTCATGGCATCGACCCTCGAATTGAGCATTATGGGTGCATGGTAGATCTTCTTGGTCAAGCCGGCCGTTTTGAGGAAGTTCTGAGGTTATTTGGGGAGCATAACTTAATGGGTGTAAAGATTCATGGGAATGCAGGTATGGTGGAGTTGGCGAGTAAGAAGGTGATTGAGATTGATCCAAATAACGGTGGATATACCTCGATGTTGGCTAATTTGTATGTGAAATTAGCTAAGTGGGATGAGGTTTGTGGAGTGAGGAAGACGTTGAAGGAGCAGAATGTTCAAAAAAATTCCTAGTTGCAGCTGGATTGAAATCGACACCAGTTCCATTCTGCTGGTTATTCACATCCCAAAGCAGAAGAGATATACACTACACTCGGAACTCTGTTCGATGTTATTGATTGAGGCCATAGGTTTATCGAGTCATCTTTGGGATGAAAATAGTAAATTGCCAGCTGATACTGTCTGTCGAGTCATCTTTGGAATGTCGCACTGCGCTTGAGTACAAATTCTCCCCCTCTGAACCACCTGAATATTCACAGGAGAAACACTCTCTGCAACACCCTCAAATACCGATAGAAAGTAAGGAATGCATCATGAACTCGATCACTTTCAGTAACCCACACTCCTCCAACTATCAGCAATTCTGAGGATCTTCTTCCTATTTTGCCTCCCTTCAATATAACTGTGAAAGATTTTAGAATTATTATCTCCTTGACAAACCCAATTAACCTTAGATTTCTGTAAGAGGATGACTTTATGATTGACATGTTCATGCATACATGGTACACTATTACTATAAAGTCTATAATACTATGATGTCAGTAATAACTAGCTAATGGAGCTTCTGATTATTAATCAATTGATTGATTTCTCAGGACCCTGATTCAAAATGTTAACTGTACTAACTACTCAACATTCTGACAAGCTTAGTAAATCTGCTAACTCTATGCCTCTGACTGACTGTAGAATTTCAGGCAATCTTGAGTTTATAAAATGTTTTGTGTTGTTAGAGATTACGTAAGAAAGCCGGTTTTAATAATGCCAAGGAATAATAAATTTGAATTGAGGTATGAATGTATGATGCACTGACGCTTGATGTATGTATGATGCTCTAGAGAATGGGTAAGTTATTTAGGAGACAAACTATAGGATGACGAGATATAATGTGTAGGATATTTAAAAGTACCAAAAAGCAAGAGGGAAAACAGGTAAAAACAAAAAAAAACACAAATAGTAACCATCTAATGTGTGAAAGACTCACCATGATCTGATCGTGAAACCTTCATGTATATTTGGTATGTATCTCATGTATTTCATGCAATGAACTAAGAGGTGTTCCCATGATTCATAATACTTTCTTCAAAAATAAATAATCAATATATAATCATTTTTGATATGGCTATATTAGAAGAATTGCAGCAGCTGGTCTGCTTACATTACACAGCAGTACATCAGTCATTCTTAACTTACATCCAAAAGCCAAGAATTGCAGCACCTGCTATGCTCTGCTTACATAACACAGCAGTACATCAGTCATTCTTAACTTACCTCCACAAGCCTGAAGCAAATTTGTTTAATGCACATGAACCTCCAGAAATGTGACTATAATAATAACAATTGATGTGTATATAGCTCTGAAGGATCAGTGACCTCAATACTGCTAAAGTTGCTGACATTTAAGATGTTGAAAGCCTGCCTTAGATCTTTAAACCATCTGAACAATTGATTTAGCTTTTGATAAGATTCAGCGTTCAGCTCAGCTCAGCTTGAGAATTTGTTCCCAACTTGCAGAAAAAGAACAATGGAAGAAAAATGTGACCCGGTTTATAGAAGTTGATCTAACAAATCAATCCCGTGTTCAATCCTACAGTAATTTCTCCGTCTTCTTCAAATAAGACCAATATCATAGGAATTTCAGTATGACCCAACCCAAATGACGAAGCCCATCTCAGGCCACAAAATCAACCTCGGATTCTGCTACAGGAGAAAATTACTCACCCAACTCTCAGCAGAAGTCCACTATAATATCAGGACTCGGTGCAAAATTCATAAACAAATTCCTCTCAACATCCACCAAATCCACAAAATCCCGCGTTGAACAGCATTCAGAATCTCATTAGTCGATGTGTAGGAAATGCATATCGAGAGCACTGCATTCTAGTTACCAGCAGCTACAGCCATGGCTTTCTCGGCCGCTAACCTAACAGACTCATCTAAAAGTTTTAGGTCTCCAATAAAGTAAACCCCAACTCCATACTGATTCACTAAACTCTCTTGTACCACTTGACACTTGGACATTGGTACGACTCTCCGTCTCTCCTACACTTCAATTTAGACCAAAAACCTGCCATTTTTTTATAAAAAATAGCTGAGTCCAACAGTTGGGACACCCATGTAGGACCCTTCAAACCGAGTATGAGTAACATTGGTAGGTACAAACTTTTTGCCAGTATCTCGGAAACTGGTATTATCAAATGGTATGTATTCGACCTGTTTTAACTTTAAAACAGACTTAAACAAGAATTTGTGTTCAACAAACAAGCTTTTTAAGTATACAGATGTACGAAAGGCTCCCTGAACAGATTTCAGGGTTTTTGTAAGATAATAGCAAGTATCTTAACATAAGTACCCAAAAAACAAAATTTGTTCCGTAGATTTCGTTCGCTCGCCAACACAAGAAAAGTCCATTTTTAGATAGCCGATTCCACCACTCGTCCTCTAAGATAGTGGAGGTTCTACTCATTAAGTTAACTTAACTATCCCGAGCGAGACTGCTCGTACAGCTGTTAGTATCCGCAAAGAAGATTTCTCCAGCAAACTGTAGGGGATGCAGCATTTTCTAAATTTCGATTAGGTACTCTCCCTTTCAGGTTTCAAAGTTTCAAGTACCTTGACATCCCAATATCTGCTCGTAAGTTGAATAAGTACAATTGGACTGTTTGGTGGAGAGGATTTCTATGAGAGTTAGATCTTGGGGCTCCAGGCATCTCTCTTATTCTGGTAGAGTGCAACTTGCTAATTCTGTTCTTATTGACACTCACTCTTACCGGTCCTCAATCTTATTGCTTCCTGATAATATTATAAATGCTATCCAGGCGGTGTGCCGCTCCTTTCTTTGGGCACGCAAAACTATTGGCGATAGAACCGTTTTGGTTAAGTATGTTGTTAAATACACCTATGCTTGATTAAAATAGGATCACAACTTGAATGTCCAATGGGCTCAATGGGTTTGGACTGTGTTACTCCGACTCTTCGACAAGGTGTCGTGTCCAACACGTGTTGGAGTGTCGGATACGGCTATTTTATGCACAATTTTGAACTTTTTGGTCTAAAGAAAAGTGTCGTGTCGTGTCAGACGTGATAGGTGTCAGAGTGACGACAGGTTTGGAATAGGTCTAATATACCGAAGCACTGCTTCATTGCTTGACTTTAATATTCAAAAGTGACTGCTAACAAGAGATAAAATGTGCCAGTGAAGCTTAAAAGTGCTTTGTCATAATGAGAACGAGAGTCGTGATCACTCGTTCTTGAAGTGTTCGGTCGGTCATGGGGGCAATAGCAAATTGGCTGGGTTTTCACACTTTTCAGTCACATAGAATCATGGTACATAGTTAGTACACGTTAGCAAGCAAGTGTGGAAAGCCAAAAAAATATAAACACAAGACAGAAATTAAGCCAAAATATATTAAAGGATGAATTCTGTGTGTGAATAGCCAAAAAAATAAATAACAGATTGCCAAAAAAAAAAAAAGTTAAGATAAAGAAAACACATTAAAAAAACTTAACTAGATTGTCTGATGCATGAGAAAACTCTTTTTAATTCAACCAGATTGTCTGGCACTGGCAGTGCTGGCTTGAGGAGTCTGCAAGCCTCTAGTAGCATCAGTAGAGTGAGACAATGGCAGGACCTTTGTAGGGTAGTCTTTGGACGACCCGCCACTAGCTTTCAGCTTCAATTGCCCCAAAAGTCGACGCGCCTCCTTTAGCTCGTCTTCTGCTCTTCGTCCATGACCTTCCAATGCATCTACTGCCTTTTGCTGGAACTCTATTGCGAGGGGATAACTGTCATCGAACAAACAGTTTCCTTAGTCTAACTTAAGACCGGTATATCTGTTTTATCACAAACGGGTCCAAATACTACCACATGACAATACTAGGGACAAACTTGTATCGTCAAACAGTATCTATTTGACCCGTTTTAAATTTAAAACGGACTTAAACGAGAATTTGTGTTCATCATACAGATGTAGGAGAAGGCTGCCTGAAGTCCTGAACAGATTTCAGTGTTTGTAAGATAATAACTACTACCTCAACATAAGTAGCAACAAAGCTAAATTTGTTACATAAATTGTTTGCTTGATAACACAAGAAAAGTCGATTTTCAGATATTCGAGTCCATTAAGCACTAAACGGCATTATTTTCAACACAAGAAAAATGGATCTAACAAACTGTAGGGGTCAACACAAGAAGGAAGGTCCGCGTGTTATTTTACATGATTTGTTTCCTTGAAAATTGCAACACGCTTGCAGGTTTTAAACTTGCTTTCTCATAATAACTTGCATGATTAAGCACTAAACGACATCTGGCCACCTGTTTTGTGATAAAGTCTGTGTTTTAAACAATGAAACTCTGAAGTCCTGAGATGTAACTAAGTTCATATTAATTAACAGAATGAAAGGTACGGAAAAAGAAAAGGTTTGGACCTTGAAGCTTGGTAAATGGTAACATCATTTTCTAGATGTATCTTTGCATCTATGAGGATCGTGATTTCCTCAATTTTTGTGTAACACTCTATTTGGTTCAAAAATAAACATTGGTTTATTAGTGAGGACAAAAAAGTCAAAAGGGCTTAGTCGCTGAAAAATATGGAGTAAATCAGCTGAATACCTTACTCTCTCGCCTCAAATTATTTTGGTAGATTCATTGAACATGTGCCCTCATTTAGTTTCGATACTGTTTCTACAGAGGCAGGATTGTTTAATTGTTCCGCGGGACTGTGTGTCTTTTTAGTCAAAACTCAAAAGCCGATGAAAAGTAAGCTTCTATAAGCTTGTCAGTATTTGCTCTGTGTTTGAATAGCAACCAGAAACAACTCATATATCAGAATCTTTTTATCTTTACGCTTATATAAAATTGCATTTCCAAATGCTTGAATCGCATAGCACCATCAAATCGTGGCAAGCTTAACATCCAAGACTCACAAATTCACGATCTTGTGAACAACTCTTCTACATTGTTGCTTTTAATTCCTTTTAAAAATTCCATTGTCTTAGCGCATACTAAAAAGATACGATTGGACATCCACGACACAGTTATCATTACAAGATGCGATCAAACAACATGATCGTAGAGAAATCACGTAATGCAATCACAAAATTTTAAAGCAAAGAGGCCAAAGACTAATCAATCACATAGCCTAACACAAAAAAAAAAAAGTGTACCTGACTCCGGATGACCTAATTACAAAGCTTATATATACTAAGGCGCATATATCCGAAAAACCGTATTGTATGCTATGTAAGTTGCAACTAACACAAAATCGCACCAATATTGTCATTTGGTGTCTTATACAGTGTTCTCTTTTCCAAAAAATAATCAGAGGATAGCAAAGCACATAAAAGATAGACATACAGCATCAGCATAAAAAAAACACCATAAAAACTCTTAAAATAGTCGACATATCAAGGACTGAGTGGACAACAAACAAGATTGTACCTTTTCATGGCAGCATAAGCTTTTGAGAGGTTTTGGCAAGCCTCGATGGAATCGGAGTCATGAGGGCCCAAAGACACATCCATGATATCCTTAGCAACTGCAAACATTTGTGCAGCCGATTGTGGTCTCTCCAACTCCAAATAAGCCGCTCCCAAGTTATTATAAATGTACCCAACTTCAAAATGCTTTGACCCGAAGCTCTGTTTCAAAATTTCGGCCGCACTCTCCAAATACGGTACAGCCTCTGCCACCTTACCTGTTAGCAATAGTAACCGCCCTATCCTAGCCGAGACACTCCCTTTAGATAGTTGTTCTTGGGGTAGTTTCTCAAGCAAAGCGAGCGCTCTTTTTAATAACGAAATTGCGGCTTCAAACTCCTTCATAGTCTCATATAGCATTGAAATCTCCATATAAGGTTCAGAAACCTCCAACTATTTTAATTTCTCCCTTTTATCAAGCACACTAGAAGCCATCTCCAAACAGCTCTTTGCATCTGAAAACTTTTCTTGATGAAACAATGCTTTTCCCATAGTAATCAAAACAAGGACTCGATCCTCACTATCCCTCTTCGTTGATGGAACAACACCCTCTAAAGTGCTCACCGCAACCTCGAACTTCCCATAAGCGATATGCATATTAGCAGCATCGATTTCAGCACGGAGCAAATCAGATTTCCGACCCCACTTCTTGTAAACATTTTTAGCCAATTGATTCTGCTCCAACGCCTTCTCATGCTCCTCCAACCCCGTATAAATAACTCCAAGAAGCCTTCTATCATGAGCAACCTCAACTGAATTCGTCCCTAACACCCTCAAATGTATCTCCAATGCCTTCAACCCATACACCAACCCCTCCTTAAAGTTGAAAATCGACACACATGTCTCGGCCAAATCACGATTAGCAATACCAACCTCCTTAGTATCTTCCCCCACTAAAGACACCTTAATCTCCAAAGCTTTACTTATATTCTCCAAACCCTCCTCCCTTCTGCCCATAGCAGACTTAACATTAGCTATTTCAAGTTGAATATCATGAAGAGTAGGCTTAAGATCAATATCACTATAATTACCCTCATTTTCTAACTTAACCAATATCTTATTAGCTCTATTAAGGCACCCTAAAGCATCATTAAACTTGTTTAAATCATAATTAATAGAACCGAGAAGTTGCAAAGTCATTGAAACAGGCAATAAAGAAGAAGAAGAATTATCATTCGAGTCGAAAGCAGCTAAAGCTCTATTAGCAAAAGATAGAACCTTTTCAAGGTCCTCACCTTGTTGTTCAAGTTGAAGGGCAATTTTCAAGCAAGCTAAACCAAGATCACCTTCATCCAAGTTTGCCTCCGCCTCCTTAAAAGCTTGAATCATTTCCTCAGCCGACTTTGCCGCCTCAAAAACTTGCTCAATTTTTGACATTTCCTTGTTTTTCTTCCGCCTAGTGGGCAAATTAGAGGGAATTTGAGCATCGGTGGAGTAATTACGAGATGGGGTTTTCTGGAATTGGGGATTTTTCTGGAATGGGTGGATTTTGTAGGATTTGTACAATAAACCATTGGAATTTGAGTAGGGTTTAAGGGGGTTGGTGCATTGTTTAGAATTGTTTGATGATGAGTCTATGGAAATCAATGAAAAAGATGAACAAGTTGTGAATTGATTTGAAGAATTGCGAAAAATCAATGTTGATGAAGTTGTGATTTTGGAGAACGTAATCAATTTGGTCGTAGCTCTCTTCATTTATTTTTTTCCGAACGAAATGCAAATGTTGTTAACACTCATACTCTCAGTCTCACCATCTATTATCTATACCTTTGCCAATTGCCAGTTGCATAAACCCTAAACCCTTGATTCTTTTTTTTTTTTTTTTTTTTTTTTTGGGATTTTGTCATTTGTGCTCTCCTCAGTTATTTGACATTCTATTTTTTTTTTTTCCCTTTCGAAAGCAATAAATATTTATTTTAAATTGATCATATTTACGAAATTTTAAGTGTGGAAAAAAATCATTGTTTTTGGAATTCGAATTTAGGAGTTATAGCCCGTCAAACTTTTTTTACGGAATAAACTAACTGCTCGACATTCTTGGTTACTAGTTTTGTAAGTGATGACTTTTTTTTTTCAAATTAATTGTCTTTACGAGATGTTTGGTCCGGACTTTTTTTATTGTTTTTGGACGTCTAGGGTATAAGTGAAAAAATATAAAAGTTAAGAGTTACAAATGAGAATTAGAGGTGGTCATGGGATGGGGTCAAGTTAAGAACGGCCCAAATATGGGGCCGGGCTGGTCAGGCCAAAGGTGTGGGCCTATTTAGCAAGCCCAAACCCAGCCCTTAAGGAATAAATTGGTAACGAACCTTAAAATTTACGACTTATCAAAGGAGAAATATCATAATACCTTAAACCGGTACCTTAAAAACATGATTTATTTTAAGTAGACATCGTTTTTAAATCTCAACAAATATATGCGATATTGTAAAGGGTTGTTTATACGTTACTCATGCCCGACGTTATTGATGCTCAACGACCCACCCCTGCAAACGTTATGATTTAACGTCCCCTCTCCTCACCAGATTTTGAAATTCAACTACGATAAACTACTACTACATACAACAGCAATGCCAACAACGAGTAAAAACAACAATGGCGACAACGTAAAAACATAATTATACAATGTCAATAGATTACAATTCGAAAAAATAAAAATAAAAATACAA
>JAOWBH010165659.1:0-10954 GCA_028566215.1 Silene coronaria
GTATTAAGATCAGTTTTAGTGGTAAAACAGGTATCCGTCTTAAGGGAGACAGACGTTTGAAGTGAATTGTTAGTCTATTTTCAGTTGCAATGTTCGTCATTATTTTGATAATTACGCTAACAACACTCACAAGTCACAACAAAACATACACTTCCACTTAAAGAAAGTAATTAAAACAATGCTCTCCATAGAATGATACGAGTAGGTCTCCTCTTTGAGATTGTCTTGCCCCAAGATTAAGGGAATTATTAGTCGTTGATGTTTCAGGAATTACACACATTAAGCACAATACCAATGAAGGCACCAATTGTTCAACAACTGATGATTCTGCCTGCCTGTAGACATGTAGTGCTAACAAAGTGGTAATTCCTGCAACTTTCTATTGCCAAAATAGAAAGCTTAAGAAGAAGCCAAAAATAGAAAAATATACTCCGTACATTTAGAATCTTAAATATTGTGAAGAATATGGTTTCTTGTTAACATCAACACATTAACAACCTTTATTTGGACTCGATCCCAGAATATCCATGGACATGATCCTTGAGCGAGAGAGTTCTCCGTCGTGATATTTGTATTTCTTGGGAAATTAGTCGCAAGCAATCCTGCAATATCACAATAATCACAGAATGCATTAAGATTAAATATACAGTATCTATCATATGAAAGGGAATTTTGTGACGACAAATCGTAGTCCGTTCAGTAAACCGAGAAAATAAGTCAAGCATAAGTACCCAAACAAGACGCCAAAAATAATGAAACCCAAAATACACAGACATATCGATTGTTATGCTTATTACTATAAAACATTGACTAAGAAAAAGCAAAAACTCAGCGGACCGGCCCTGAAGCCACAAAGATCGAAGAAAACAGAAACTGTTGCACTCAAGCTTGAGACCATCAGACACCGTAGCCATTTCACCAAGAACAACGTTCAAATCATGATTGAGCAAATTTGCAGCAAAAGAAAGTGAATCTTACAAAAGATTTTCAGATATCAACATGATAATTAATTACTAGACACTAAAATATTAAATTCTGAATTCGTAAGTGAGTTAAGTCCAACGCTCAATTTTATACAGCAACCTCTTCAGTTAACCCCGAAGTGAATCTACAGGGTTACAGAACCATATTTCCATTGATAACTAAACTCTACGAGTTCTGAATAAGATTTCAGCAATTTAGCATAATCAATACCAAACCAATTACTCTTGCGAGGAAATTGAATCCACCTATCTCCACTTCTACTGAATTATCTAACCAAACACCCATCAAGTACTTCAATGAAAAAGTTTGATTTTCGATTTGAGTCTTCTTTATTGAGCAAAACCACTCCAACAGAGACCTCAACAAACCAAAAAATGCGTAACTTCTTTGAGAAGTAGTTTCCAAATCTATGAGACAGCCTAGATTTGAGGGCTAACCTGGCAGTAGCGAGGCAATTGTACTCAGTAAATGGCAGCACATAGTGGTAAAGACTAAAGAGAGGAAAAAACTCAGTAGAGAGAAGTCGAAGCTGGAGGGTCGTTAAAGGTATGATTTTGAAAGAAATATAAGATGGGGGGTTGAGCCAACGGTATCCTAGGAAGGTGGTGGTGGTGGTGGTAGTGGACACTGGACAGAACGACGGAAATCCCAAAACTAAGTATCCAACTCCCTAAGCTACACTACAGAATCACAGGAAAGTCCCAGCACAGATACTTGATCGAATCAACAAGTACTTGATGAAAAAGTTTGATCTTCGATTTGAATCTTTCTTATGGAGCAAAACCACAACCACAGATACCTCAACAATCAGTCAAAAAAAAAATACAATGCCCCAAATCTGCCAGCATCAAGACAACTAAATCAATACAAAAAGTGTCAATACCAAACCTCTACTGAACAAGGGAAGCCGGAAGAAATACCTACTCTACAGCCCTAAATTTTCAGAACTTCTCGAGATTGCCAAATCTATGAGATAACTGAGATTTGAGAACTAAAATGGCAGTAGCAAGGCAGTTGTAGTCAGAAAATGGTGGCACATATGGGTAAAGAGGGGAACAGACGCAGTAGAGAGAGGCGGAAGCTGGATGGTGGTTAAGGGTATGGTCTGGAAAGAGAAGGGGCGGGGGCGGGGGCGGGGGCAGGGGCGGTAGCCTAGGAAGGTGGTGATGGCTGATGGTAGTAGACAGACAGACGGGAAATTACCAAACTAAGTACCCAACAATCACCCTAACCCACACTACGAAATCACAGGCTATGTTACTTCGACACTTCGTATGACCCCGTGTCTGACACTTGACACTTGGACATTGGTATGACAGGGGCGGATCCAGGATTTAGAAGTAGGTTGGGCTAGGTTGATGTCCGTGGTGGTTAAACATGTGAAACCGACAAACCGAATAATTGGAGTAGCACATATACTGACGTGGCCGTGAATGAAGGCAAAGCCATTATTTTTGGGAAAATTACAATATAAATATTTTCTTATTAATTTTCTTATTAAAATATATGATTAAAAATTGCAAAATGTATACTTGTTTATAAATTTATTTTCAATACCATTCAATGATACAAGTACTGTTATTCTAGTAAAAAATTTAACTACCATCGTAAAAAAATGAAAACGTCATGTAATCTCCATCTTTTTAAAATAAAATATTTTTGTATTCTCAAAGAGTCAAAGAGGCGGATGTCTAAAATTTGTTTGTTTAAATTAATTTTAACAGGGATCAAATTATTATGTACTCCGTGTTACATCTTGAACGAATTACCATTAACATTATTGGGATATATGATAAAATTTTGAACAGCTTGTTGGAATATTAAATACTCTAGTTATGATTCTCGAAAAAGGAAAACCTAAACATGCTAGTTATGGGTTTTGAACCCACACCACTGTCAACAATGAGACAAATTCTTCATGTTACCTCTCTTGCCCGCTGAGCTACATTACACCAATGAGTATATAGACATGTATTTTATTTTTATTCTTAGAAACAGGTTGGCCTGAAGCCCATATAGCCTCTTACCTAAATCCGCCCATGGGTATGGCACTCCCGACACTTCATTTGACCAAAGACTTGACAATTTTTCATAAAATAGCAGAGTCCGACACTTGGGTACACACCCGTGTCCGCCCCTTTGAGCTGAGTCGGAGTAACATAGTTCACAGGAAAGTCCCATCAGTAATACTTGATTATTTTTTTCAAGGTGTTTTGTCTGTTAAGTTTAGCGCAGTCATGCCGCATATAAACAGCCAAATTTGCTGCATTGCTGGAACAACATCAACTATCAAAAGGCTACACATACACCTATATAAGTGAGAGAAACAATGTCTCATAAGTCATAACCAGAAATTCCTAGCAGTATATTATAAGACCTAGAAAAACACACAATCACAAATTCACAACAATCACACCCACACATTCATCAACGTAAATTTATAGCAGCTCCAAATAACATTAAGCATAATCAAACAAATATCATCCAACAATAATCAAGCTAGCTAACCATTAAAAGGGATAACTCACTCTGGAAGCTTCTTAGATATAAAAATCGCAAACTTGGACATTGCGGAATAGGTATAAGGAATCCCAGATTGCTTCAACAGCCCTTCAATCAACTCCTTCGCCTTATCAGGTTCAGCACTCTCACATTCAACTTCATACAATGTCCCGAAATCAAAAAGAGTCTCATCTAACTCCAACGTCAAACTATTCCACTCATAAACCCCTCTCACATTCTTAAACCCTCCTAAACAAACATACTTTCCACCATTACCATCATTTTCTTCAGCCTTGATCCCAAATTCATCCCTCACTCTCTTCAAAATCCTCGATTCCACAGACCCAATAAGATTCGGGTTGGCCCAAATCTCTCTCGCCCAATCTGGGTCAATTTCCTCCTCATCCTCCTCAACCCTGCTAACCCCATCAACTAACAAGGCCTTAGCCTTGAGGGACACAACACAGCGTTTTGCCGTTGCAGAATCCTCACCATAAAAACGAAGACGGAGGACTGCACGGCGAGAGGACAGCTCGCGTGCAGCACCATCAAAAAAGACATTGTGCTGAAAGTGGGTTTGTTTGTGAAATGGGGAGAGTACCGTTGACAGAGATTGGTGTGCGTTGGAATCAGGTAGCCGTAGCTTCACTTCCACCTCCATATTTATCACCTAAAATTTAATCAAAAGATCAAAACTTTGATAGGTGTTCACCACAAAAACCAACCAAAACATAAGAATATAAATCCCTGTGACCCTATACATGAGTATGAACCCTATTTTTTTTTTCAAATTTGCTGAACTGCTTTCATCTTTTGATAATCTTCCCATAAACCCCAACTAAGTATAAGGTAAAATTATTTAATTTCCAATATATCCCAGTATCAAAACATTGGTCTAAGCTGTTTCGTATGATGATTCATGTTATCGGACCCCAAATCAATTTGGGATTGATTCAAATATCAATTTTTTCCTATCAAGGGAAATTGGGTTTTTAAAGACATACTTCCTAAAGATCAAAATTTGAAATGGGTTTTGATCAAAACCAACAAAGATTGCACCTTTGATTATGATTTGATAATCAAAGAATCAAACTTTTAAAGGAGCATAACACAAATCAACTAATTTACCCTTTTTTTTAACTTGGGTTTATTAGTAAGCAACTAGAAAAACATAATAAAAGATGGAATCTTTAATATGGGAAACACACAAAAGCACCAAAAATCACATTCTTTAATTCACAGATGATCAAAAAACGAATAAAAAAGGTAAACAGATGATAGAAGCGAAAACAGCAAGCATAATAAAGAACTAACCTTGCTAGAAAGAAAGAAAGAAAGAAAGAAAGAAAAAAGGGGGAGATGATTTAACTATTTAAGGAGAAGAGAGGCCAATGCGTTGGGATTTAGAAGTGGAATGTTCAAATTGTTGTAATAATGTTGTGTTTGTATTGGTGTTGGTGTTGTTAGTAGTGGTGGAAGTAGGAGGAGTAGTGAAACGAGATTGAAGAAGGAGTTGAAGTTCTTCTGTGTCTTCTATTTTAACTTCTATCTTGCTTGGTTTTCTTTTCAACATTCTTTTCTGTTTCTCTGCTCATTCATTTCTTGTTCTTCTAATGTATGTCACCTTATATAATTGCACTTGGTCACCCACACTAGCCTATATAAATTTTAGGGCATGGATTAGCCGATAAGAATTTGATATGCATTTTTTATTTTTATATTTTTTACATTAGAGAGGGTTACAATTAATCGGGAACAAAGCGAGCAAAAAAAACTCCGAATACATTATCACGCAAGATGAGTCGTAATTCGTAAATTATGGTTTCATGGGGTGTGGTCGTTTGGTTGATTATAGTGTGCAAACTATTGCTTACGAGTTGATCTTCATTGATTAACTTGACACACTTTATTTTTCATATGGACAATAAGAATTTATATTTGTATACCTTTTTCCTCTAAAAACAAAAGGTTCGGATTATAAAAATGAGTTTAGAATTTGGCTTCAACTTTTATGTTTAATCTCGTGATCAATTTTATGGTTAAAACTTGGGTGAAGTCTCAAGGGTCTAAGGTTCAAACTCTACAAAAATAATCTTGTAGGGGTATTACCGTATATGGCCTGAGGCTATACCTTCTAAATTTCAATCATGTCATTGTCAGCCTCTTTAAAAGGTGGTTGACGTTGGCTTGTTATACGTGACAAAACCGATAAACGAGTGTTACGTGTCACTTTGATTGAGTTCAGGTCGGGTTGTATTCGAGAACAGAAATTGGGTCGGGTTGGGTTAGTTTGAGTTCGGGTTTAGGCCATTATCGAGTTGGATATTGTCAATTATTGAGGGATAACAACTAGTTTCTAACAATATACATCCTGGACAAGACAAATAACGTCAAACAATTTAAATACGGGTCAAGTTTGGGTCTGCAGTTCGAGTATCGGGTTATTTAAGCCGGGTCAATTTGTGAGGTTTTAGTTGGGTTAGAACTTGTGCTACACTTGACAAAAATGACTCAACCCGAACGATCCGACACCCGAATTGGCTGGACCCGAATTGACCTACCCGAATATTTATCGTTAGAAACTGATTATTCTCCAAAAATGACTTGATAATAGTTGACTCTAACCAGAAATAAGCCCGTGCACAACTTGCTCTCTTGAAACCCAAAATTAACCCCTCCCAAACTTACCCGACTTGATTGACCCGTTTGCCAAGCCTATCTATACCTCCTCATCCAAAAAACTGAAAAGAAAATTTCAATACAACTACAGTTTCGTCCGTACTCCATAGTCCATAGTCTCCATTTCAACGTGTCTTCTGCTGCAAAACTCCGGTGACCATCCGTCCTACATTCCCTCTGTAAGTTCACAACATTCAAACCTTCATTTTATCTTACCTTATTCATTTATTCATGATGAACTCAGTACAATTAACATAGGATAATGACAGCTTCATCAATAACTTTCTTTGCAAACCTTACACCTTATCCATGTGTTTCTCTACATCCTCCTTCAAAACCCTCTTTTATCTCCTTCTCCTTAGCAAAACCCACTTCTTCTTCTTCCTTAACTTCCCACCAACTTCCCTCAGATTTCACTCCTAAACAATTGATTGAAACTCTCAGAAAACAAAATGATGCAGAAATGGCTTTATGGGTCTTTGATTGGGCTTCTAAACAGCCCAATTTCAAGCCCACTTTATCTGTTTTTGAGGAAATGTTGAAGAAACTTGGAAATGAAGGGTCTTTTGATTCTATGATGAGGGTTTTAGGTGAAATGAAGTTATCTGGTTGTGAGATTAATCAAGGTACTTTCTTGATTTTTATTGAATCTTATGTGGGTTGTGGTTTGTATGATGAAGCGGTTTCCGTTATCGATTTGATGGAGAATGAGTTTGGGATGAGGTGTGGTACTCATACTTTTAATTATTTGTTGAATGTTCTTGTTGATGGGAATAAGTTGAAGTTAGTGGAGGATGTGCATGATAGGATGGTTAAGTGTGGAGTTAGTAAAGATGTTTCGACGTTTAATATTTTGATTAAGGGTCTTTGTAAAGCGCATCAGATTCGGCCTGCGCTTTTGATGATGGAGGAAATGGAGAGTCTTGGACTGAACCCGGACGAGAAAACGTATACTACTATTATGCAGGGGTATATTGAGGAAGGGAATATGGAGGGTGCATTGAGAGTAAGAGAGCAAATGGTGGGAGCTGGTTGTGTGTCGACGAATGTGACTGTTAATGTCTTGGTGTATGGGTTTTGCAAAGAGGGAAGGGTTGGGGATGCGTTAGGGTTTGTTCAAGACATGGCTGCTGAAGGGTTTAATCCGGATCAGTTTACTTTTAATACTTTGATTAGTGGGTTGGCTAAGATTGGACATGTTAAACATGCTTTGGAGGTTTTAGATGCTATGCTTGAAGAAGGGTTAGATCCGGATGTTTTTACTTACAACGCGTTGATATCAGGGTTGTGTAAAATGGGCGAGATTGAAGAGGCGATGGAGGTGCTTGAGTTGATGGTTTTGAGGGATTGCACTCCTAATACGGTTACCTATAACACTTTGATTAGCACCATGTGTAAAGAAAACCAAGTTGAGAAAGCAACTGATTTTGTCCGTCTTCTGACAAGCAAGGGTGTTTTGCCTGATGTTTGTACATTCAATTCCCTTATACAAGGTCTATGCTTGTCTAGACATCACAAACTTGCCATGGAACTATTCCAAGAGATGAAAAGTGATGGATGCAAGCCCGATGAATTTACGTACAATATGCTCATAGACAGCATGTGTTCTCGAGGTAGAATTGATGACGCTTTGGCATTGCTTAGGGAAATGGAATCAAGTGGGTGTGCAAGAAATGTGGTGACATATAATACCCTCATTGACGGCCTTTGCAAGAATAAGAGGATTGAAGATGCTGAGGAGATTTTCGATCAAATGGAATTACTGGGAATTTCTAGAAATTTGGTTACTTACAATACTCTAATTGATGGCCTTAGTAAGAGTAGGAGGGTGGAGGAGGCTGCTGAACTGATGGACCAGATGTTAATGGAAGGATTAAAACCTGACAAATTTACATATAATTCCTTACTTTTACATTTTTGTCGTGGCGGTGATATTAAAAAAGCAGCCGATATAGTACAAACCATGACCTCCAATGGTTGTGAACCCGATATAGTTACTTACGGAACCTTAATTCAAGGGCTATGTAAGGCGGGGAGAACTGAGGTTGCCACTCGACTTCTCAGAAGCATCCAGATGAAAGGAATGATTTTAACTCCACATGCATACAATCCTGTCATACAAGCTTTGTTTAAGATGAAAAGATCAAACGAAGCAATTAGGCTATTCAGAGAAATGATTAACAAGGGTGACCCCCCAGATGCCGTTTCTTACAAGATAGTTTTCCGTGGTCTTTGTTCTGGTGGGGGGCCTATTGGGGAAGCTGTCGATTTCTTAGTCGAACTACTGGAAAAAGGCTTCATACCCGATTCTTCTGCATTTATGATGCTTGCAGATGGTCTTTGTTCACTAGCTATGGAAGACACCCTGACAAAGCTCGTTGAAATGATTATGAAACAGGCAAACTTCTCAGCCAATGAAGTTTCAATGATAAAAGGCTTCATCAAAATTCGTAAATTTCAAGATGCATTGGCTACTCTATGCCGTATTCTAGAAAGCCGAAACCCTAGAAGAGGTTACAGATGAAGGAAATTTTGGTGAAGGAGTTTAGACATCAAGAAATGTGAGACGTAGTTTTCAGTGCAGCGCATTCTTTGTCAAGATGCATTTGCCGGCTTGAACTCTCAACTCTCGAAGCTGAAACAGAAATGGTGTAGTATCATGTAAACTATCCTTAACTGGAATCTCTGGCAATTTTCATTGTTGAGGTTATTAGCTTTTTTGTTTGCAGTTTCTGCACTGTTCTTACAATTCATTCCATTGGGAAGATGAGCAATTTACGGCTATGCATAGTTCAGCTTTTAATGAATATTGTACAAGTTCAAAGTCATTGTGATTATATATCAGCTTTTAAATTTATGCAATGTTTTGCTTCAAAAAAATTATGATACATTGGTAATTTGGTTCCCTACTTCCATTTCTAATGGTGTCAGAAGCTCATTGTTTTTCCTGAATAAAAACGGCTCATAACTATCTCCTTTTATTTGACACTAAGCCTCAAAGGATTCAAATTTCGTTACTGGGTCAGTCATTGAGTCATCCATAAACAGTTTATAAGGTTGCTAAATCCGAACCATCAACCGTTCACAAATGTTTTAGAGACACGGAGAAACGCTATTGCTCTTGTCGAATTATTGTTAAACATTAATAGAATGCTGATAGAGTTAACAAAGGCTACTTGGATGATTTTCAGAATTGTTCATGTTCCTGGAATGGAAGCATGAGTAGTGTCAACAACACTCAAATTGAACGTCTTCTTCAATTTATCATTTATGTACATTAATTATATTTACCTTCCCAATTTGTTAAAATAAAAAGGGGGACTGTTAAAGCAAGCAACTAATGCACTAATTAAAATTTGAATGGAGACAGTTTATGTTACATAATGTTTGAACCTAATTATCATGGTCAAAAATCAAATTAAAGCTTAATTAAATCAATAAATTTTCCAAAAACTCCCTAGTTTGATAAAAAAAAAACTCAACTATAAAAACCCTCCACAACATCACAACACACAAAAACAACATCAAACTTCCTTCCTTTCAACAATAGTAACATTACCGCAGTGTCTCAAAAGCTTCCTGCTCCCGTAAAAAAAAAAAACCCTTCTTACCGATATTTAAGAAAAATGGAAATCAAGGCATCAAAATCAGTATTGTTCATGTTCATCATATGTCTTCTAATTGGATCATTCCAAAGTGGGCTAGCCCAATGGGCCTATGCGCCTGTTTCTCATAGCCCAGTTTCTGGAGACGTTTTTATGGATCAAAAAGGTCTTTACAAGTGTTTCATAACTTTTTACGGTACTGCTCCTTATTGTATGACTGAGATATTGAACACGGTTGCTTTGGGCCGTGTGGTCTTTGGCCCATCTTGTTGCAATATGATTAAACAGGTGAAGGGCCAGTGTTGGAAGACTTTTTTCCCGGTTAGCCCCGACCTCCCTCCTCTTCTCGAAGAACAATGCAAGAAATACAAAAAATATTAAGGTGTTTTTCAGACGATTTTAAAGAAGAGTTATTATAGTTTAAGGTCATACAAGAAGAAGAGACTTTTGTTTAGAATAGTAATAAATTAAAGAGATCGAAATGTTAGAGAATACGTATTAGTAGGTATGATTCATTTGAGAATTTAGTTCGTGTACTGTGTTATCTTTCATAACACCTCTATTATAAACATATGTATGTTTTTCTCTCTAAAGCTTTATGGAATGAACTTCCTTTTTTAATATAGTAAAGTTACCAATTCAATCTATTATCTTAAGAAATCAATCGTGGAACTTAAACCATCGTCAAATGCCACCTGTATAAGAATTATTTTTACGGTTGCCAAAAAATAAAGTTTTTTGTAATTAGTTTTATACTCTACCCATCATCATCCTTTCTAAAAATCCTTACTTTCGCTGTGCATAGTAGCAAATTACTCCATTTCCACACACTTAGAATATAAGCCTCATAAATAGTGTTATTAATACGGAGTATCACTATATACTCATCACATATCACTTGTAAGATAAAATGTTCTAGTCTTTTTTTTTTTTGTTTCCTGGAGATGTTTTTATGTAGTAGTTACTAGAATGTAACATCTAATTTTGAATGTGAGTACCGCACAAAAGCAAAATCATCGTAAAATATACTCCGTATGTTGTAGCATAGAACATCAATCAATTTAACTAAGTACGATAATTCTTGCCATGTGTCATGTGTGGACTTATTTCTGAAGCAATAACTACAGGACAATGACAAATGCTCCGAGATTAAAATCTGGTAATGGATTTTTTTTTTTTAAAAT
>JAOWBH010165670.1:0-10953 GCA_028566215.1 Silene coronaria
TTGGGCAATCCTGCAGACTATACAACTGACAGGACCAATTATTTTTCCTTGAAATTTAAAGGAGACACGTAGGTAATGTTTTGATTACTGAACTGTCTAATTGATAGAAGAAAAATTCTCTCTTTGGGGGAAAAATACAAAATATTTCTGTTTAGTGTCTACTCCAATTCAACTCAAGATGCAAATATTAATCTGTGGAAAGCGTAAACCAACTTTTGTGGGGTGGGGGTGGTGGGAGAAGTGGATATAACAATTTGCCTGTTAGTTGTGATTCCCTCTATTCATTTAGATTCACTTAGAACAATATGGAGCTAGGCAAAAGTATATAAGGCCTTGGCCGTGCAACCAGATGCTTCGAACCTTTTTACATTTCCAAATTCTTTCTATAGTTTTCAGTAAATTTAACTCCTGAGTCCAGACAAAATTTGCATACCTTGAGCTAGATATGCCCTCATGTGAAATTGATTATGAAGTTTGTTAAACGAGGCAGTGTATTGTGTTTCCCAGACAATCATGTATTCATTCATGTACAAGTGATGCATCAACATGAAGAATTGCTGCAATATTTTATTCTTATGGTGGGTTGATTTTGCTAGCTGACTTTCATTTGTATTTGCCTTGCAGAATTTTCAGCATACCGCACTGTATTTTTAGTCCTTGGTACAGTGTTGATAACGCTGGGACCCACATTCAGTGAGTCTTTAGTATTCTACTACAGCAGTGCAATGGTTGTTGGAATCATCCTTGTGATACTGATTGTCCTCTTCCAGGTAATGTTAGTTTCTTGTATGACTGTACCTTGGTTTTTCAATGCTCAAATTTTTTAGCCGTCCCAATTTTTCAAGTCAGAAACATGATCTCTGATGTTGACATTCATTTTGCCTTAGCTGGTCCATCGCTTGTTTCCATCAAGGTAGTTTTTGCCGCAATGTTACTGTTGTATATATGGACTTGCAAGAATCCTTTAAATACTCATATTTGTCGATATTGCTGTTAACTTTTGGCAGGGAATGAAGCTTCTTCCTACAGGTCGAGGGAATTCACTTGCTATTTTCCTCTACTCATCCTTTGTTAGTACTTCTTGTTTTAATGTCCTCTTATGCTTATCTCATTAGTATTCTTTCTGAAAATCATTTATTTCCTATATGCAGATAGGCGTTGGATCTTTTCTCACTCGCTACTTACCACGTTTGCTGCGCATGGTGCTGGCTGAGATAGGAGTTAGTGAGGACATGTACAACCCTGTATGTAAGTTGTATGTGATATATTCTCACGAGTATATGGAACGTGAAAATTGTGAAAATGAATCACCTCGTACGGTCATCAGTAACCAATCTGTCTTTTGCAAGTTTTGAACCTTTTGTGCAATTTTTCTTGTTATATTTATTATTTACCTAAGATACAGTGCCAATATCATTTGAATATTTCGAGCCTGTCATGTTGTTTATGCCCTTTCATCACAAATACAACGTGTACTATCATATTTTATGTCATAGCACTTCCCATGCATGGCAATGGCAAGCACTTATACTTTCTATATAGGTATCGCTCTCATATCTCAGAGTGCAAAGAATAGCACATAAATTTGTGAGAGCCTTTGAGGCACTGGGGTAATGTTATACATGTGATATGCAGCCATGTGCCTGTTATATTAATCTCAACTTAGCTGTGGATGGATTAGTGTTGAAGATTTCGGTCTATTTAGTTGTTGGATTAGTTGATAAAAAACTGTGTCAATAATGACCTGCAGCTGGTGATGTTTTTGATGGTGTTTATTTCCCTTGGTGGAGCATGGTTGGGCTTCTGGGTTGTACGGAAGCTAGTTCTAACTGAAGATGGATCAATTGATGCAACCGTATCTCAATTTGTGGCCTGGTCAATCCGGATTTTGGGCGCTGTCATGATTCTCCAGGTTCTTTTTCATTTAACATTGCCAAAATCAACAAGTCGTGCCCCCTACTGTTTTCTCTCACTGATGTGTGTCTCTCTAGCTACATTCATATATGCAATTATGGTTATAAATTTGATGTAACTTCATGTGCAGTGTTCGTTGGATCCTCTACTGGCAGCAGAAGCTTTGGCCTCTGCCATTTGTATATCATCAATATTGCGCAGGGCTACCAGGCCAAGATTGCTACGACGCCTTTACAGGTAATCTTAACAAAACTCCTTATCTCGGCATTCATTTTGCGTGAAGAGTTCAAAAACAGTGCAGGGTTGTATATGTACTTTTCAAAAGAAACTACTACGGCTGATCTCGTAGTACTCTCCCTCATCCCAAATTATACTGTCCAAGTTTTTTTTATTTGTGGATCATCCCAAACGGTCGACTTTCTAAATTCAGTAAAATAAAAGGAAAAATGTTCCATATGACTCCTTGTTAAGCATTACTTTTATCTTAATTATACTTTATAGTTTATACCATCTGCCTAAAAACTAACAAAATCTGTCAAACAAGTGAGAAGAAGAATCATTCTTCAAAATCAAACTCACACTATTTGTAGAAAACAAATTTCCTAAAATCTCTCTGCTCACAATCAAACAACCCCCAGAAACTCCTCTATTTCTTCTTCCGAAAAGCTGAAATTCAAATTTCTCCAAGGTTTACTTAAAATCCTTCGAATATTTACCATTGTCATCATTCTTATCCACTCCAAAATGAACTTAGAAAGTACTAATTTGATCCAAAATCAAGCTCCATCGAGGTATGCAATGGTATAGTCTTTAGATGGTACAACAAGGCCGAAAGGAAATTGGAGTTCACAATTTTGGAGTTTGCTGATTTTAATTTTGCATTATGATGGTTTACTACTTGTTGGAATGTTTTCTTCTTTTCTCTGAATCATAGATTTGGTTATTGATGTTGACAGTAGACACTGCTCAGTGGCCTAAGGAGAGCTAAAGGAGAAAATTTAATAAGAACTTCACATTTGAATTTTTGAAGTTAAAAGGGTAATATTGGTATTTTGCACTACTTTTTAAGTATAATCTCTTGTCAGACAGAGAAGCTATAATTAGGATGGAGAGAGTATTGGAGTAGGTGCTTAATGTTGATTTTAAATTAAATTCATTGCAGAACGGATTTTGATCCCCTGTTATAACTTGTCGAACCCCTTACGGTTATAACATCAAAGATTTGATCAGAGTCGGTGACAAAAATGCTGCACGCAAATAATTATCTTCATTGTAATCACAGTTGTGTAAAATATGCAGGAAGTTTAGGACAGCAAGAGGGAGCATCCATCAGAAATCCAGCAACTATGATTCATCACCAAGTGCGGGTACACATTTCGAGGATATCGACAATTTTTTTCAAAATTCTCAAAAGCTCAGAAGTCCAACATCCCAATTTACTGCATATTCTCCCCTCAAAGGTTTGCTAAGCTAAACTTGTTTTTATAGATGTTACGAACCAATTACATTTGCTGTCTCTTCCGACTCATATTGCATGGTCATGTGTTAATTCAGCAGATTTGGATAGGAAGTTCCCGCCGCCTATTTCTGAATCTGAACCCTTCTATTCTACTTATCATAAGACTCCAGAGAGGAGGAAATTCTCTGATGACGAGTGGAAATCCTTCAGAAAAGAATGCACAAAGAGAGAACTGGAAAACCTGGTTTCTTCCCCCGAGTTTGGTAGGTGGGCAGTGGCGCATGCCGAAAGAATCACGTTAGCTCCAGTAGAAAGGCAACAAACGACCAGGTGGGGTAGGTGGCTGTTTTGGTTCAGATAGGCCACCGGCTTCAGATGAATCTGATGATTGTGAAGGACGGTCTCATCAAATTAACAAACAAGTAATGATTTGTAAAATTGTCTAATCTAGATGATTTAGTGGAGGGTTTTGGAAGAAACAGATCTCGAGTCAATCAGTTTGGTAGCTAACCTCCTCCTATTCTTTCGGACGTAGTGTGGATGGTGGCTTGCTGTTAGTAAATTTGTATCATCTCTCTATGTATGTAGAAACTACGTCTATTATGTAACACCAATGTTGATACTATCAAGTCTTGAGTTTTTTTGTTTTTGGTGAAATGAAATAGAACATCAATTTGAAAGATGAATGATCACACTTGTAGGAATGTTGATCTTAAGCTTTAGTAAATATGCCGGTCAATTGACGAACATTGACTGATCATCACTTGTAACAGACGTGATCCTTTGTGTAATAAGAGAGGTTAATCTGCAATGTCCTAGCATATATTATCAGGCTAGAGATGCCTGCGAGAGTATTCATATGGAAAACAGTACCGTTTATGCAGAAAATTGAACTACAAAAACTGGCAAAAGACATCTCCTCCTTATACAAATTTATAGTAGTATCACTTATATTGTCTTTCCTTTTAAAAATGAAATTAAATAGCACTTGATTTATGTACATTCAACTTACAGCTCACAAAAAGGTGAAAAACAGAATACTGTGATACTAGGACCAGAATCGCGTAATTCGTAGTAGGCTGTGATTACTAATACACATCATGGATACACTCACACACACTTATCTGATACACAGATTTCTTCAATCAATTGTCATGATACATGTAGGCATATGTGCTAGTTAGTTCGTGGTTTGTAGGGGTTGAGCAAATTCGGCAACTGGTTACTCCACCGGCAATTTCAATACTAAATTGCATGGGTTTTAGTTTCATCCGTTTTCCTCATTTCCATCCAAGATTGCAGTATTTCTTCTGCTGAGGGTAACTCAGAATCTTCACGAGCCTCAGCTTCTTCAAAATCACTATCATCTGGAGAATGCAGTTCGTCAAAGACAGTAAAATTGTGTTCAGTACAAGCCACGTCATTGACCAAGCTACGAAAATCATCGCGTGAGTTACCACTGACACTGTCATCTTCATCAGAATCACAGTCCTCATATTCAGCATTCACACCATTCCAATCATCAGATTGTCTAACAGATACCAACTTGTTATCCCTGGCAGAGTTTGGACTCTCATGAATGAATGAATTGCAGCGACCACCAACAAAACTATCACTACACGGGTCTTGAACTGTTTGGGGGTCACAGATGGACAGCAGAGCATTAACCAATTCTAAGGCAGTGAATTCTTGTGAAATGCCACAACTGCCGAGAGTATCTGATAAGGTCTTAAGGTGATTCTTGTTGATTCGATCCTTATTCTTCTCAAATAAGGCAACCCAGGCTTTCTTATCAAGCTGAAATGGAGCATATGCCATTGTGTTGACAATTGTAATGGCTTTTTTATAATCATACTGAAGCATGGCCTGACAGAGCATTTCAGAGAATAGTATTGGTTCAGGGATTTCGCCAGCCTCCAAAGTTGTGTCAAATGCATGCTCCAGTAAATGCCACTGTGTAAGGAATGTGAGTAAGATGATAAACTGTAGTCTACTGTCTTAAACTAAAGATCATTATTTGACAAACAAACAAGTAAAAATAAAAGAAGAGAGAATCAGGGATTGAGAGCGAAAAAGGAGGGAGGAGGTCGTCAAAACTCAAAAGGCTGTTAAAAAAACGTGTGCCTTGAACGTGCTTAAACCCAAGGCTAGTTGAGGCACTTCCCAAGTTCTTATCAAAGCACTTCTCTTTGTCATCTTCTTCCTAGCTTTTACTCATCTACATTTTAGCCCCCTTTAAAATCCAAGAAGTGTATTCTAGCACAAAATTTTGTCTGAAAATACAAATTTGTTTGCAAAAACAATACGCCTCATGACTCTGAGATGAGCATCTTTGCCTCTCACCTTATGCCTCGTCCCCATAGTGGGCCACATGCCTTCTAAAACTAAGGCCGAAGGGTATCTGATGACACCGGAGGTCCTCAGAAGTTGTAGGTTAAACACTTTGCCAAAGTAGTTGATGATCAGTGAAGGTGATGAAAAATATGGAAGGGGGCTTATATGCGGAAGAGGGAGGAAGGAAGGTAGGCGAAGAAATAAGGGGGTGGTAGACTAGTAGAGATTTTATTCTGAAGTGGCACAAATAAATGGTCCTACAGGTTGAGAAGCCTCAAAACTAGAGTTACTCAAGTATACTAAAGAAGGTAGGGGTACTGTTATAGTTTATATATTTGGAGGACTGTCCTTTACCTTGCCTGCTTTTGATGCTTCCAAGAGTAGTCCAGCGTGCTTTGCCTGATCAAGCTGGTACCCAGAAAAACACATTTCCTTGTAAACATACTCGAAATATTCCCACTGTTGAGCATGGCCAGATATTTCAAGCATTGAAACATATGTATACATATCGGGGACCATGGGAGTGTTCTCATCACCCAAACAGCTTGTGTCTCTGGTCGCTGATCTCTCGGCTTTCTCAAACAACCCCTTAGCCTCTAAGAATATGTCATTACGGCCATAAACCTTTAACATTGCATTTACTACACCAATGTCTGGATGACAGTATTGCTGCATCTGCTCAAATATAGATATACAGTCATCTACATGCCCTCCATCCATTGAAGATAATATCATGCCAGTGAAAGTTACAGTCAGTGGTCTTGAATGCCGCAGTTTTTTCAACTTATCAATCTGCAACATTGAAGGCAGTATATTAAAATCCTATAGACGAGACAAAAGTATGGTCATGACCTGAAAAGCGACCGAGTTATAAAGGTTTTGAAATGCATCGCGACTGGCCTACTGCTGAGTAAAAAGATAAATAAAAGCAGCAGCTCACCTCAATCATGGCTTCTTGCCACCTTCCTTTGTTGCATAGGCAACAAGCCAGTTCGTAGTACACACTAGCAGATCCCATTATGCCACTTTGTTCCATCTGCCTGACTATATGAATGGCCTCGTCAACTTTATCTTCCTTCCAGAAGGTCCTTACAAGAACTAAAATCAAAGGTTAGGAGTAAGTCCACCAAATAAGCTGCTTGCGACAAAAAAACAGTGTATGGAAGTAGATAGTTTACCTTTGTATGTAAGAGCGTTAGGAGATTTGCTATTTCTTTTCATCTTCTCAAACAGCTGATGAACTAAGTCATACTTCGACGATTGTAGCATTACCTATGAGAGTAGCATCCAACAGATTGAGTGAAGATTATGTGACCATTTACTACTTTTTGACTCTTAACGAGGGGAAGGAATAACCAAAAGGCAAAAAGGACTGAACCTCCATTGCAAGTCCATATGTAGCACTATTTGCATGTAGACCGCCCTTTCGCAATTGCTGAAAGACCCATGCTACTCCCTTCCAGTGATGAGTTGGAATACAAGCATTCAATACCTGAAACATAAGTTAAAATAAAACAAAAAAATTTAATAGTGTATGTAAATAAAATACAAAAATTTATAGGAGTTGTATGCATCGATTTTCTTACTGAATTGAATATAACTACATCAGGCTGAAGGGTGAGATCCCAGTTTCTGCGACGCATATTCTTAATTGATTTAGAAGGCTTTTCCTTCATGCACTCAATAATGCTCATTAGCTCCCTCACCATTCCAGCTTGACCCAGAGTAACCGCAATAGTATGGTATGCAGCCATATCAGGATAGATGTAGCAGTCCCCCTAAGACACTTATAAGTAAAGACCTCATTCCATAACCCTATAAACATTGGAAGGAGACTTTGGCATTAAGAGAACCAAGTGAAAATTCGCCTTACACGCATATGATTAAAGATTCGTAGAGCTTCATATGGCCTTCTTCCCTTCTGGAGAACCGCAAGAAGTTTTGTGTAGACAAACCTATATAACACAACACAGAGCAAATCGGTTGATAGATGCTATGACAAAATCTTGCAAGATTCTGCCTCAAACATCGAGTAAAAGCCATAACATTCTCCCTTGCGCTAGACGAGAAACCATACAGAAGAGCATTACAAAAATACCATGGGATTCCAACGAAGCATTTCAACTTAATTTATGTAGCACAAATCTCACTGTAATTCCTACATTTTATGACCTCATACCAAACAAAAATGAAAGAAACATCAGTCATTAGGCCTCATCCTTAAAAACGAAACATATACGAAAAATAAATTCAATGAAGTACCGGCTTTTGTAAAGTTTAAGATCTTTTCTACTGTAGACCCATCCCACGACCTCCATGGCCTGCCTCCAACATCCCTTCTCACCAATCCCACCTACAATTCTAAGCATCTGTTTTTCAGTGAACTGCAATGCTGACTGCTTCATCATCCTTGTAAACTTCCAATCCTTCATCGTTATCTCACGTGCAGTTAGCCTACACAACTCCAACCATAAATTCCACAACAAACACAAACTAGCAAGCAAAATTCATCTTCTTCCAGAAAAACATTAAATTAACATACAAGATTCATCAAACCCTTAAAGATATGTTCTCTAACTGTAAGTTAATTTTCCGATTTTTCTTCTACTTTCAAATCATGATTCTGCCAATGCTAACTTCAAATCATGGTTCTAGTGACTTCTGCCAATGCTAACTCAGTTACTTTTCTACTATTTGAACAACTGCAACAAAACTCAGCAAAGCTCATAAACTAACCTGTTAAATTAATCATTTTTATTCTACTTAGATTCTCATCAGTTATTCACTAAAAACGCCATCAATTCTAATCTTCTCATTGGTTAGGGTATACGATAACATGGTGCAGTCAATGCGCCTCAAAATTTCTCTACTTTACAGCAAAGTTTATCAACTAGTATCATTTTTCATTCTACTCAGATTCTCTATTAGCTATTCACAAAAAAGCGTCAATTCTAATATTCTCATTGGTTAGGGTATACGATAACATGGTTCAGTCCCCATACCTCAAAATTTGTCAACATTTCAGCAAAATTGATCAACTAACCTGTTAACTAGTATCCTAATAGCATCAGCCTCACTAATTCTTCGTCGAAAAGGCGACCAGTTCCCATTTTCACCAACCAAACTACCCTGATCAACCTCAACATCATCATCATCCAAAAACATAGACAAAGTTTCCATCTTTCTTTGCTCAAAAACCAAACCCAAATCCCTCAAATGCTCAAACTTCAATTTCCCATCAAAATTACTCTCCTTTATAAAATACCCATTTGCTAATTCCGCAGAATTCACACTTTCCAACGATTCCCATGGCTTCCCAACAAGAGACTTATTCTCAATAACTTTACTAAATTCCTTGTATTCCTTAGAAATGTTATGGAAATACAATTCATGGGCTAAAGTGTCTTGTTGAGATTGAGTTAGCGGTTCGACAGGCGATTGTGAAATGAGGGAATTGGATTTACGGAGGGATTTTAGAAGGTGTTTTTTGCGAAGAGTGTGGATAATTTTAGGAGTGGGATTAACACCTTGATGAAGAAGACGTTTTTTGATGGTTTCTGAAAGTGGGTCGAGTGAGGTGGAAGTGGTTGTGGTGGGGAGTTGATGAGCTCCAGTTGAAGCTTCCATTGTTGATGACAGATGAAATGAGATGAGGTTATGAGTTATGAGAGTTGAGGTTCAAGGGAGGTTTTTGAGGTTAATTAGTTGTAGGCTTCTCTCAATCCCAAAAAATTCTCGCGTAAAACCGTTTTTTTAAGGAAAAAATTCCGATACGGGTTTTTAACGAAATTTGATTTTCAAGTTTGAATTACAAAATTTGAATATTTGGATATCATTTAAATTAGCTTTAATCTTTTTTTTTTTTCCAAACTCGTTATCTTTTCGAGACATACAATTTGAAAAAAAAAAAATACAAAAAAAGGGTGTTGCAATCGCAACTAGTAGCTCGGAGTTATTGTAATTTGTATGTCAAAGTATTTTTCATTGGTTAATCTTTGAGTGAACATATCTATTATCCACAGGTTCCGTTTGCAATACTTTTCTTTTCAAGTAATTCTCGGGAAAAAAAAATGTTGATTATAGCCTTATAAAAACCACTTTTTGAAACTTATAGCCTTATATAATTATTTTTGAAAATTACACTCAATTAATCACTTTGGATGAGAAATTACTCCTAAAACAATTTTTCTTCTCAAAAAAACAAGCAGTTTCAAAAAAATTATCATCTTTTGAATTCGCAAATACGAGTTACGGTCACTAAAGTTATTCGGTCCGAAAAATTGGACGCTTGGTTCAAAGGGGAACCGGGAAGCCTCAAGAAGTCAAGACTAGCACGTTGATTATTTTAACAACCTTACGTACAACACATGAACTTTGTAACTAGACCAAACCCTTATAAAAATCTGCAATATTAACCACAAGCTTCCATTGATAAAGCTTTATCCTCTTTTATTAACTTCAACTCCAAGTTTGATCATTTCTTCACAATAACAAACTAAGGATGGTTTCTACTAATAATGAACGTCGTGTAGCTCAGTTAAAAGCCTTTGATGAAACACAAACCGGTGTTAAAGGTCTTGTAGATGCCGGTATATCCACCCTTCCTCCTATCTTCATCCACTCACATAATGGTCCACCCCTCTCCAAAACACTCAACACAGCCTTAAGTGTCCCAACCATAGACCTAGGTGGGATCGACACGAACCTGACACGAAAGATGGATACGATTAAGAGGGTACAAGATGCCATAGAGACATGGGGGTTTTTCCAAGTGGTGAATCATGGGATTCCAATAAGTGTGTTGGATGAAATGTTGGAGGGTGTTAAGATGTTTTTTGAGGATGATGATGAGGTTAAAAAGAGGTATTATACTAGAGATTATAGTAAAAACATGATATATAATTCTAATTTTGATTTGTTTAGTGGTCTGGCTACAAGTTGGAGAGACACTTTTTCTTGTTACTTGGCTCCTTCTCCTCCTAACCTTGATGATTTCCCTACATCTTGTAGGTAAGTGTCTTTATCCATTGCTTATCTTTCATGCCTTTATTCTCCGTCCTAGACTCTGCTCAATAGTTTAAGTTTACTTTTAAGAAAAAATAAAGTACCCCTCCATCTATGATTTACCTTTATTTAATGGGATTAATCCATCCTATGCCTACCCTCCTCAAATTAATCCAACCTATGATTTATCCCATATTAATCTAATCTTTACAATCATTTATCTCTTATTGAACTATTGGATA
>JAOWBH010165681.1:0-10952 GCA_028566215.1 Silene coronaria
ATTAACCATTCAAATCAATTTTGAAGCATCTTTTAAAGGCTAATCAATTGTCAAGCTTTGAAGAACAATAACCAAGGAAATCTAATGGAAAGAATTCAAGGAAAGGGAAAAGCTAATGTCCCAAGTTCTCCACCAAAAACCAAGAGGCAAAAAGCTCTGGCTTCCAAAGGAGCATTGGTGATTCATAAAGCGGAAAATGAAAGTGTAGCGGCGGTTGAATCGGTCATTGCACAGAGGTGGAATTCATTTCCGAGGAGCATAAAGAAGCTTTTTTTCGACTCTCTAAAAAGAAAGTACTTTCTACCAAGTTCGCTTGTCATTCCACTTTACAAAACTTGAAAATATTTGAAGAGACTCGAAAAATGTTCTTTGGTTTAGGATTGGGAACCCTCTTTAACATCCATGAATTGACTTATGAATCCCTCACCCTTGAGTTTATTAGTTCTTTAATAATGTTTAAGAAAGAAGGGGTCTTTTAGATCGAGTTTCGGTTGGAAAATAAAACTCGGAAGATGACATTGGGTTCCATTAAGAGGCTATCTGTCCTAAAGCAATGTATTGTAGACCTTAAGAAACATAAAAGGTTTTAACCCAAAGCCCTTATGGAAGACACTCACGGGAAGAGAATTTATGTCCTACAAGTCGACTTTGGCTTTGCTTATACAACACCCGGCCATTCGTTACCCCCATCGATTCATGGCTAATACTATCTTTGCTAGAAGGGAGGCCGGGAACTTGATGGAATTCGATCTTTTCTTTATTGAGTCTTATCTCCAAGTGAGTGGTACCTTTGAGTTTGCCAAAGATATTGTCTATTTAATGATAGAGTGGTGGATGTTCTTGAATAAATGTGAAAAAGGGATCACGCATATCGTCAATGGAGGGTTAATTACTAAGATTGCCAAGAGCTTTAACCCGTCGTTTTAATGTGGAAAACAAGTACAAAGCCGTGAAGGGTTCATCTCTCCTTGATGAGGATTTGCTAATTCTTCGTGATGATTGGCTAAGGAAGGTAGAGGAATCCGATAAAGTTGAATGGGTAGTAAAAGACTCTACTTCCATCCTTTTGCCACACAAGAAGTTGCCAATCATCAAACCCCGATAAGAAGGTAGCACTAGACTACCAAGCTATCTAGTCCAAGTGATCTCGATGGGGAATTCTTCACAGAATGTGGCTTCTTCTTCCAAGGCCAAGCAAACCTTGCAAAACCCTTTGATTGTGATACCACCCTTTCCTTTCCCCTACGCGGAGTACAAGAATGATGACCATATTGTTGAGGCTACTAATGATTACTTGACGGGGCTAATGAAGAGCATGCATTAACAATTGTACAAAGATCGGGTTAATTCCTATTATGCCCAATATCATTGTTTGGTACACATGGCTGGCCAAGGACTTCTAGATCCGAAGAATCCACTTCCGGATTGAATTAATCCTAAAGATCTTTTTCCTAGTCAAGATGCCCAACCAATGGAACCAAGTGATGAAAGGGAAGATGGTTCAAGTGAAGAAAATGGAAGTGATGATGAAGACGACGAAGACGACGAAGATGATGAAGATGTTGATCAAGGTGAGCATTATAGATCAAATGATGATGGGGATGATAGCATCGGTGGTGATGGTGGTGAGACCGAGGATGATTAGTTAGATGGCGGCAAGTTCATGAGTGACGATGACCCTCATAGCATCCTTGCCTTGGATTTTGTAAGCGCCTCCTTCTTCTTTCTCCTCTCATGTTTATCATTTTCAATACTTGTTTCATGTGCATTCATCTTAGTTTAAAGTCATGTTTGGACTATTTTGATGAGTTGCCTCGGTCCCAAGGAGGCGTGTGTTTTCGGCACTATTGCAACACCTTGGTTCCCATTTTTACTCCTTCAATTGAAAATTCAAAATGACAAATTGCATAGCATGCATTGGCTATGTTTGATCTTTTCCCCATTTTTGTAACATTAATAAATGCTTTGTAAAATAGTTTTTTTGGGAAAAGATTGATCATGCCGGATTCGGGTTAATCTAAATTAGCTCTCTACCTAACCAAAAGCATGCATCACGTAGTTTAGTATAAAGCACTTTGCATTCATGCATTGTCTCTCGTAGTCGAACATTCTCTCCTTTTGAACTAGAAATGGTGTTTCGTTCGATTTGGGAAAGTTCAACAATAAGGGACCCGAGTTAATCATAATTAGATCTCAATCATGCATCATTTGTAGATTAACTTAGTTACTAACCTTGTATTTAGTATAGAGCATACACTTTCATTTAGTTAAATCATGCATTCATTCATTGATTTCTCGTTCCCATTGCGCACTTTCTAAACCCAAAATTTTTCTTAGTGTGGGGATGAGAAATGTAAACCTAAAATCTTTATAAAAATTTAAAAAATCTCAAAAATCCAAAAACATGTTCTTTGTTTTTATAAAATCAAAAATCCTAAAAAAATTTGAAAATTTGAAAAATCCAAAAATATGTTATCTACTTCGTAGTGTAGAATTGTATATACGTTGTGTGTTTGTTACTCTCATTCACTTAAGGCATGTCCCATCATTCGAGACATCGACAAGGGAGATGAAGACCGCATGGTATGATCGTTCTAATCTCTTATCCCTTCCATTTCTTTTTCAATAATTGCCACTTGAGGAGAATGGGTATGAATGTTGAAGACGATGAGGTGTTATTTTGTTGTTGCGGTTGTTGATTGCCTATGTGTTGTTAGGAGCATTACATTGTATTATATAGCATAATAGTTGGTTAGAGCATATGCATTATGACATGTATTATATTAGTCGCATCACGGCATATAGTTTCATTTAGGAAAATTTTGGAAAATGTCCAATTGAGAAATTTGAAAAGTGTAAATAGGTCATTGTAGGCACTTCATCTATTCAGGACTTTGTTTATGAGAATATAGTCGAAACACCCTAAATAAGGTCTTACTAGTGTCTTTTGACCCTTTTGCTAAAGTTTAATCAAGAGTTTGCGATTTTGACCATTCTCTCATCCCCGATGATGTGATAATTCCTTGATTGTCGTGTATTCCCTGGTGACCTCCGAGCCATGCAACTACCTTTTTGCCGTCTCATACTCTTCAAATGTCATACAAAAGAAAAACACGTACATAAATAAAAATGAGTTCATTTCAAATAAAAAAAATCAAACAAAAAACAAAAATCAAATCAAAAACTTGTTTGCCCATATGTTAATGTAATCTAGCTTAGGGAGTGCAATAGGAGACTTCTAATCTTTTCTAGAGTACCATTCTACATATGGGGTCGCTCTCGAGTTTCTACGGCGAGGATTTGCTTATTGTTGGTCTCCACCGTATACCATTTGCTAGACAAATTGTGATATCAAATGCCAAATCAAAGTTGTCAAGGAACAACCAAGCAAACAAACCAAAAACAAGTCCAATAAGAACTCTCAAATAAAAGTTATTCCTTACATTTTAGATGGTTTAACTTCTATAGTTGCTTGGCAAAGAGAGACGACCCTTTTTCTCATTTAGGTGAGAAGGGAATGCAACACAAACCTATAGTGTCTTCTAACATCATGAGGTCTCTCATTCCAATTCCATTTGATCGCCCTTGACGAAGTATTTTAGGGAATATGGATGAAAGACTTACTAGTTTGACACCATTCGGAGGTGATACGATTACATACTCATAGACCTAGTAATCTATCGAATTAGTGGCTACATTGAATTATTTACACTTAGATTAGTTCTCTCTTGGTTGATTCCGCTACTTTGATGAGGAAGGTAGCTATTCCTTTGTAGATGCATCCTATTTCTTGTTTTGTGTGCTTATTGCTAGAATGTGTCGAAGTTTAGGCAAGACCCCACTTGACTTGCAAGAAAGTATTCTACCTCATGGATACTTTTTTGTGAGTTGAAAGGGCGGAGCAAGGCGCTAATTGCCTTGTATCGGTTATGCTATTAGGAGTAGTTTTAATAAAGATCGTTGTCTTGTTCACCTCTTTACTCGAGGACGAGCAAAGGTTCGGTTTGGAGATATTTGATGTGATTCTAATTTACGCGTTTTAGACCCCCTAACTAGCCTTATTTTGCATGCATTTAGTCCTATTTTTAGTCGCTTTTATGGCGAAAACCTGCCTATTCGCACTTCTACCTTGTTTTATGTGAAATGTAGGAAATGAGCCAATTTAGGCGGAAAACCCGTTTTTCATGCCCGCCCGAGATGAAGCCTCGAGAAAGAAACACCCCGTCCGAGATGGTGCATATCCCGTCCGAGATGATACACATCCCGTCAGAGATACGGCTAAGCTCCACCGACTTTTAATCACTTCCGTCACCTAGTTTTAACCTAATCTTTCCAATATAAATACCCATTGGGAGGATTAGAGAGGAGAACACACTATTAGCCTCCATGATACGAAAATAATACAGGAAGTGGTCGAAATGAACAGTCTCTATAACTGTTCAGTCAAATGTCCAAAAGAAGCAGCCTCAATACCTGTTCACGTGATTACTTGGACGCCACGTTTAGTACTTTACTTGGGCGTCAATTTTAGTCCGTGGAATATGAGGAGAAGGTGCATAGGCAAGCACAATATTGGTTGGCATATCTTTCTTAATTCCAGAATTTCCTAATTAGTAGTGTGTTCGGTTTTAGGAAACTTTCCAGTTTTCCTATAACTAGTTTAGTTTACTTGTTTTTATGATCTTAAGTCTTTAGTTATTTTTTCTAAGATCATATGCATTATGTAATAAGGCATTGTTGCCATAAGAAATGTGTTATCACATGTTAGAATAGGGAAGTCGGATAAGGAAACTTGTTTCCTTATTTCCGAGTAGATATTAGATTGCTTAGCTATAAATAGGGAGTCGGGTACCTCTATTTTCATATGAATTAAGAATCAATAAACTGTTAAGTTTTGTTTACAATTGTGTAAGCATAGGTGCTACGAGTTTCGTTTCGAATCCATTATTGTTTGACGCATTTTCAAGCATTAACACGAGTTATAGTCAATAGTGTAATACTCCGTATTTCTGAGTAGAGGTACTCGATCGAGTGGTATACACTCGATCGAGTGTTGTTGTACTCGGCCGAGTATGGGTACTCGACCGAGTGTTTTGTTAGGTTAGACTTCCTGCCATTCAGGAGTGTGCACACTCGGCCGAGTACGCGAGGTACTCGACCGAGTAGGCTGCACTCGATCGACCGAGTGACATTTAAATTTACGGAAATCGAGCGGTTATATTAGGGTAATTAGGGGATGAATATATAATACCTCATTCCGTCGTTAATCATTTTAAAACATCATTTTACCCTAATCATTCCCCTCATCACTCTAATCACCTTTGAACAATGTATTGGTTCGTTCGATCATCGGATTCTTCTTGTGCACACTCCCACTTGTTGTAAGTATTCGTCATTTTAATTATGCTGCGTTTTGGTATTACTCTTAACCCTAGATCAGTTTAGATTGGGGATTTATGGATGGTAATCATTGTTAGTAATAGAGGGTATTATTGTCATTATAGGTGACGACTTCGTAGAGGATCGATTCTTGTGCTTGCTTGTGATTGGATTCCTTGTTGCATTCGAGGTAGGGTTTCCCTACTTAGCATTTGCCATTATTTTGTTATGATTATTGAGATGATGTAATGTGATGCCATTGTATTGTGATGTTTGTGATGATGGTGACTTTGGTGATGATGGTAACAGTGTGATGAAGTTGATGGTGGTGTTGGTGTTTGTGATGTTGTTTGTGGGGCCGTTGGGAGACAGTCTCGCCCCCATGAATCATCCCTCGTGATTCCAATCATGAGGGGGATGTGCACATTAAGGAGCTGATTTTGCTCGTGCGTCGAGCGGGGCTTAGGTGGGGATTGGCTTCGGCCCCCCACTGGCGACGTGGATTACCTGTTGCGATGGGTAATCCATCGTGTTGATTTTGGTGTTGGAGTGTGGAGATGGTGATGATGATGATGTTGTATTGTTTATATTGTGGCTATTGTTGCGTATTACGCATTACTGACTTGGTTGGCCTTATTGTTGTTTCTGTGTTCTGCTGTGATCCATTTAATATTGTTGGCGAATGGTGAGCAGTGTCTTTAGCTGGTGATTATGCTTGATGCTATGCATGGGACGAGGATTAGGATCACCTAGCTGTGTCACTAGTAGCTTCCGCTGAGTTTTATTTGATAACATTTTAGCTTCTGTAGTTGTATTGGATTATGTAGTTGGTTTTTGCATTTGAATTTTGGAGTTTGTAATCAGATAGCTTTATACGTTTAATAAATGTTCTTTTATGGTCTCTTTTGATATGTACTACCTCGGGTAAACGAGGCTGTGGCACCGTTGGTTGCTAGGGAAGGCCTTGCTAAAGGCTCATTGGTAAGTGGGGGTGATACAAATAAGTCTTGATTATAATTCACCATTGTTTGAGTTATAGGTCTAGCTCAAGCAAATATCCCATTGGTACGAGTTCTTCATAGATCTCAAAGCAAATATCTTTTATTTCCTTGTTTCGTTCATAATATAAAAACCACATAAAAATCATAAAAAAGATTACCAAATATTCGAAATCAGTAACAGACAGTTCCAAAGACTGTTATTTTTATGAAACTCGTACCAGATTTGTTGACAGAACAGTCATACCAACTGTAACATCCGAGAGTTTCCGCTGCAAGTTCAAGAATCTTATTCTTTCGAGTAAAATTCGTATCATAAGTGGTATCAGAGCTGCAATCTTGATTTTTCTTAAAATCAAGACGGTCCTAAGGCGTGTCGAAGCCAAGTCTTTAGTTGAATTTCCAATTGCGATTGGAGTTCAAGGGTTAAACTCGAGCATGTAGTTCGAGGGTTGATTGGTTTGATTACTTGTCTCAGAGCACCAGTTCTGAATCCTAGAAGTTGTCATGAAGTTTAACTACAATGATCCTGATTTTATGAAGAGCCTTCGTGAGGCTTTGGAACATGTTCAAGGGATAGGAAATTAACGTTGGCAAGCAAAGCGTGGATCACCACCTCCGGTGGATGAATTCAAAATCAACGAGCTTCCCGAGTTTGTTGGTGGTACCGATCTTGAAGACTATCTTGAATGGGAAAGGAAGATTGAAAGGATGTTTGATTTTAAAGAGCTTCCCGTTTTCATTTTTCGCACCGAGTTGTGATTTTAATGTTTAGAGTTCAAAAAAACAGTGTTTCCTCTGTTTTCGCACTTAGTTGTGGTTTCTTGTTTTTTTATCCCTTCGAACATAATGGCCCTCGTTATTAGGCCTAGCAAAAGCAACCTGACCTGATTAAACCGACTTGAAAAGGCTGGCCCGAGACCCGAAATTGACCCGAAAAACAACACCTGAATGGGACCTAAAACCCAAAATGACCCGACCCGATCCGAACTTGACTTGAGGTTTGTTGACCGGAAACTGACCCGTAGACCCGAAATGACCCAATCCGAAACCACCATACCCGAAAATGACCCGACAAAACATAACTCTAATTGATCAAAAAAGATTTGAAATAACGTGAAATGATACTAAATGTACTTTATCTCTCTTAATTATTGACCCGAAATTGACACAAACCCCAATCGACCCGACCCGCTGATCGGTAAAAAGCTAGATGTCGTAATTACTTGAATTAACATAATAAAATTAACTATTTGTAACCTAACTACACTCTACTAACTTCTAATTAAAAGCGTAATAAAGTGGAAGTAAGGGTCGAACCAAAGAGAAGGAAGTTAAGCTAAAACTTGATTTTGAAACAATACTTACAAACTAAGAGATATTTATGTTGATAAATGACATAAAAATTGCTAAAGAAAGGAACTTGATTCTATGAGACAAAACCACAAACACTTGTTAGGCAATAATTCAATAGTAAAAGGACCTTGATGTAACTTGGTCTAGCATCTACCTTCTAAGCGACAAAGATCCTCTCTTTCCTCCTTCAACAATCACTGAAGTCTACTTTAATAAGAAAATGATTACTTACTCCTAAGCTAGAGCAACCAATCCTACTCATATGTTCACCCAAATGAAAACCACAATAGAGTTTGCATATAAGAGCATTAAGTACAAAACCAAATGAAAGGCCTAAGATTAAGCTTTTGAAGACTTAAACCAACCAACTAAAGATGAACATGTAAACCTTACCCACAAACGTATGAACTTTAAAACAAATTCACAAAGATGCAAGCTTGCTTCATAAAAGCACTAGTTGAACATATAGCATGTGAAGTTAGCTACTCTTAACACACAAACATTCAACATAAACATGAATATTAAAAGAAATACAATGATTAAATATTAGAGATTCCTTACAATGCTTAAAAGTGTAATACCCGTACTTTGGGACCTTACTTAATAATTGTTTTAGTAAATGTTTAAATAAAATTATTACTTGGAAAACGTATCATGTAAAATAATAGTAGGGTACTATTCAGTTTTATAACGGTGAGAAGGAATAATGGTAACAATACCGATAGAGGTAAAGAGTAATAATAATAGTTATATTGTATTATTATTAATATTATTGTAATACTAACAATACCCCACACTAATTAAATACTATTATTATTAAGATACTAACCTAATACATATACATATAAATACTCCTCGTAAACCCTACCGGGTAATCTGTAACACACACCAAGATATAAAAAAAAAAGGAAAACCGAGAGGGAGAGAGAGAGCTCTGAGCGGCGGGAGCACGAAATCGTCATCTCCGTAATTCCGTCACCGTCATCATCGTTCGATTTCCTTTTTCGTCATCACCGGTCTTTAGCTAATTAAGGTAAAACACTCGGTTCCGACTTAGTTAGTTCTTATTTACATAGTCCTTAAATATATTGTTTATTGTAGATAGCTTAATGGTTATAGACACATATGATTATGGGGACGTGTACTGGCGTTGGGTCTAGTAGGCAAGTCTGGTTTAGGGCTCGGTTTTGTGTCGGGTGTGAGTAGGCTGGATGGTGGTTCGATTTGTTGTCGTGGAGTGGTAATTTAGAACGTATTTCAGGCGATGTACAGGGTGTTTAGAAGTCGTGAAGAGGGCTATTTATGGCAGTGAGCCTACTCTGTTTTGGGGTCGCGTTTCGTGTCAGTTGGAGTCGGGTTCGAGATATGTCGTGCAGTTGCTGGTTTTGTGAACCAGTCGAGTCTAGGGTTGAGTTTTATGGTGTTTAAGGGTGGTTTAAAGTTGGATAGGAGAGGACTGGACAGTAACTTGTCGTGCTCTGTTTTGGAGCGGTTTCGTCGATTATTCGTTGTGTTCATGTGTCATGTATGGTTCGATTTATGATACGATATTAATGCATTGAGTCAGTATATCATCAGATCGTGGGGCAGGCAGTTTCGTTGCCGTAGTATTATGTTGCTTGAGTTTCACGAGTGGCGTGGTTGTGTGTGAGGTTGAAGATGGAGTTGGGTTGTTCAGTACAGTGCGTGGTGGTGTTGTGGTGGTGAGTGTTGCGCGGTGGTTCGCTGGTTGTTGTGCGGTGCGTAGTGGTTGTTTTCGTGAGAGGGTGCTTGGGTGCGGTTGGTTTTGGAGTTCACGGGTTTAGCCGTAATTTGGAAGGGGGGATTAATTATTATATTACTAAAATATTATATTGTTATATTATTATATTATTATATTATTATATTATTATATTGTTATATTGTTATATTATTAAATTATTAAATTATAAGATTATTGGGTTGGTTTAATTAATAATTTCGTATAATTTACGTAATTCAATTAGTTAGTTTATAATTATGTGATTATATGAATAGTATAGGTGACGGTTTTGTTGAAGAATTTTATTGACCGGATTGCTTGCTTTTATTGGAATTGCGTAAAGGTAGGGATTATCCTACTCAACTTATATTTATATGGTTACTAATTGATTTGTATATGAGGTTGATGAGATGTTGATATTATGATATTGAGATTTTGATGTTGGTGATTATGAACGTAATGAATGTTTGGTTGCCTTGAGTTGATGATTGAGAACTGAATGAAGGGACCTTGTTAGTCCTTGTGTATGAGATTATTGTGGAGATATTATTTGAAGGGATCGGTATACCGCTAGTCCTTGTGAGTTGTGTTGTTGAAGGAACCGATATACCGCTAGTCCTTGTTTATTATTTGAAGAGACCAGTCTAAGCAACCGCTAGTCCTTTGCGGCGTCAGTTGAATACTGGCTGCCCCTCGAGTCTCTTCTCTAGTAGGCTCAATACTAGAGAGATGTGCACATTCAGAGCTGAGGAAGCGTTAAGACGGAGTTTGGGTGGAATGGATGTGGTTCAAGTATAGTGTGGATGGATGGAAGTTTGGTTGTGAATATTGGAACTAAGCTGGATTGATTGTTGATGTTTTAATTATGATTTATATTTATTATATTGTTGTTTAGTTAATTCCTACTCAACCGCGAGGTTGACTGTGTATTCTGTAAACAACTATGATGAACCAATTATTAGGGAGCAGATTGACTGACAGGTATTTGAGATAGCAGTCTTGAGAGCTGGGAACTTGTGTAAGGACTGGATTGGACTAGAAGTCGTAGATAACCTAGTCTTTAATTTGTTAGACGACATTTTATATTTCCGCTGCAAGTTTGTAATTCATAATTTATTTAGTTTAATTTAGTTTATAATTTTGTAATAAGTTCATTATTAATTTTTATATTAAAGTACTTTGGTTTTGTTTTACGTTTTTATTCAATGCCTCGGGAAACGTAGATGGTAACATCCTTATTTATTTGAGAATGTCTTGCTAAAGGCTCTTAGATAAATAAGGGGGTTACAACGAGAGTCATCTTCGTCTTATCTTGGAGACTTTGCGTAGGCAATAGTGGTATGCTAAGTTCTAAAAGTGCGAGTTTTGGTTGAAGGAAGTGACTTTCTAAGGTCATGTGATTTCTGGCGATGGGGTTATGGTTGATCCATCAAAGATTCAAGCTGTAGTCGAGTGGGAGTGTTCGAAGAATGTGAATG
>JAOWBH010165692.1:0-10952 GCA_028566215.1 Silene coronaria
ATCTGGTATCTTTCCTCATCAAAGCTGTCATTGGTCTCGCAATCTTAGAAAAGTCTTTAACAAACCGCCGATAATAGCCTGCCAAACCCAGGAAACTCCGAACTTCAGCTACATTCTTCGGTGCTACCCAATTCGACACTTCCTTAATCTTATTCGGGTTCACGGCAACACCCTCTTTAGAAATCACTTGGCCCAGAAAAGCCACCTTTTCCAGCCAAAACTCACACTTCAATAACTTGGAATAAAGTTAGTTATCTCGCAGAGTCTGCAAAACAATCCTCAAATGCTCCGTATGCTCCTTCTTATTCTTCGAATAGACTAAAATATCATCAATGAAAATGACCACAAATCGATTCAAGTACTGACTAAAGACTCGGTTCTTAATGTTCATAAACACTGCTGGCGCGTTATTTAATCCGAATGGCATCACCATGAACTCATAATGGCCGTACCTCGATCGAAAAGCTGTCTTAGGAATGTCATTGTCTCGAATTCTCAACTGATGGTACCCTGATCTCAAGTCTATCTTCGAGAACACCCCCTCTCCGGTCAACTGATCAAAAAGGCCGTCAATCCTAAGCAAAGGATACTTGCTCTTCATGGTCACATGATTCAGTTCCCTATAGTCAATGCACAACCTCAAGCGCCCGTCCTTCTTAACGAACAGTACCGGTGCTTCCCACGCTGACACACTAGGCCAAATGTACCCCTTGTCTAGTAGCTCACTCAACTACTTTTTCAACTATTCCAACTCCTTCGGTCCTATCCGGTACGGGACTTAGCTTAGAGATAGGTTCCGTTCCCGATTTTCAACTCAACGCTGAAATCAAGGTCTCTCTTCATTGGTAACCCTGGAATCTCCTCTGGAAAAACATCAAGAAACTCGTACACTACCGGAATACTATCTGCATAAGGCTCCTCCACTCGAGTATCCCGGACGTGGCACAACATCATCGGACATCCTTTCCTCATATATGACTTCAAGGTTATAACTGCAATGATCTTTACCTTCGGTCTCACTACAAAACCTCGGTAAGACACTCTAATTTCCTTAGGTCCTCTCAATGACAACTTTTTCTGATGGCAATCTATATTCGCCTTATACTTCCCCAACTAATCCATCCCAACTATGACCTCAAACCCCTCTAGTGGAAACTCGAATAAATCGACAGGAAAATCCACCCCTCCCACAACCATAAACACTGACTTAAATAACTTATCGCAACTGAATGCCTCACCCGACGGTATAAACACCTCATCTTTAGAAGACTCAAATACCTCCAAACCCAAACTTAAGGCTTGACTCACGGACACAAAAGAATGAGATGCACCCGAATCAAATAATACAAAAGTAGGTCTATTATTGACCAGAAATGTACCAGTAACAACTTGTGCATCGTCATGTGCCGTTTGTTTATCTATCATTAACAATTTACCGCTACTCTTCTGACCTCCCTAAACCGTATTAGCTGAAGCAGTCGACTTTGCAGCCGAACCCTGGTTGCCATTATTGTTTTGGCGCTGATATGATCCTCCCCCGCCGTTGGAATTGACCTGATTGTTCTGATTGTTCCACGAACCCGACATTCGGTTGCTCGCCATACCGTGAAACCAAAAAGAATTGCTCGGCCGAGCTCTCTGATATCCTCCCATATTGACACTGGTGCACTCAAACCTCTTGTGGCCCGCTCTGCCGCAATTGTAGCAACTCAATCCCAAACTATTGCTGTAACTACGATCCCCCTTGCCGCTGTTCTGCGACCCACCACCATAGCTAGGACCTCCAGAATAAGATTTGCTACGATTGTAGTTACCCTTCTTAGAGTTGGAGTAACCACCACCGTCACTCTTCGCCTTGCGCTTCTCATTTCCCCTCTACTCAGCATCCTGAAACATCTTACCCAATAGCTCCGCGTTGCCTGCTCTTTTATAAACCTCTTCCAGGTCGGTGTTCAGTCCAGCCGATAACCATTGAAGAATCTTTGGGGTCAATCCCTTCTCGAACCTGAGTGCTAGCATCTTCTAGCTAAGTTCTAACTGTTCCTTGACATTGGATGACAGCTCGTTGAACTTCACTTAGTACTCCGACACCGTCATCTATATCGTCAGACATGACAAAGGAATCAAACTCCGCCCTTTGCTGTGCTTGAACATGTTCGGGAACAAACTTATTTCATAACTCTTTACGAAATTCAGACCATTGAATAGCATCAAGCCCCTCATCTCGGTAGTATGCACGCATGCCGTGACGTTCCTTGTGCCACCACAACCCAGCCTGATCATTCAGGCAGAAAGCGACCTGATCACTCTTAAGGTTGTCGGGGCAGTTGAGAACATCAAAGATATTCTCCATCTCACGGATCCAATTTCACAACTTGTTGGGCGGCTCAGTTCCTCCGTACTTCGTCGGACGGGGACGAGCGAAAGAGTTACTAAGGGTACTCGAATCCATCACTACCTCCCTGGCCTTAGTCACATTTCTAAGTGCCTTATTCAACGACTCGTTTTGTTCTAGCAGCCTCATGATCTCCTCGGGCATCATCTCACTAACCCCTGCCTCGATAGTTTATCTCTTTGGCGGCATATTTGAGCTTCAAGAGTAAAACAAACATAAGAACATAGACAACGGCTCAAATAATCATAAGCCTGCCAATAGAGACACTCGGTCGAGTGACAGGAAACACTCGACCGAGTCAAGACCACTCGATCGAGTCCTCAAACTCCCGAATCAAAACAGATTCCACATAAAAAGGCACTCGGTCGAGCCACTCAGGTGCTCGATCGAGTCCGACCAACTCGATCGAGCCCTTGCTATACTCGATCTAGTACAGATACTCTAGAATGCAACCCAAAATCTCATTAACATGCACTCGGTCGAGTCAGTAGACGCTCGGCCGAGTGCGCACCACTCGATCGAGTACCCACAGTACTCGGTCGAGTGCTGCGACTCCAGAAGTTGTCAGCAACTTATATAAAATGGCACTCGGTTCTAGTGCCAGAGACACTCGATCACTTCTGTCGATCACTCGGTCGAGTTCTCTGCCCCACTCGGTCGAGTCATGCAGAAGGCACTCCTTATCCTCCAATTTACGACATACATTTCTAACATACGTTTACTAGGCTTCATACGCTACATATAACTCATAGTCAACATGCGATCATCATACTATCTCCGTGTAGTATCATGTAATAACACTCCACCAACATCATGTGTGTCATCCAAGCATAAACCATTCAACATCATACAACATGCAATTATAACATCACAATACTAAGTAAAACATGAACACACCATATGCAACCCTCCTATGTCTAAATAAGTGACTAGCTAGAGATTGGAAGGGCAATGTGCGTTCTCGGGACGTCTCCCAAATCTTTGCGGTAGTTCCTACCAATCCCTAACCAGGTTCAATTAATTAAACACCCTACATTCATTAGGTTAATTGGTTTTAAATTCCAATATCGTTGTTCTGATATCACTTTGTAACACCTCCACTTACCAAGGAGCCTTCATAAAGGTCTTTCCTAGCAACCAAGGATGCCACGGTCTCGGTAACCCGAGATAGTATAGACCATCCAAGAACATTTATTAATAGCATAAGTTTAATGATTACAACATAAATCTAAAATACCAAATAATCCAGCAATAATCCAAATAAAAAGTGTGATGACTAAATAGACAACGTCTAAATCTCAACGAAAGCTACTCAATGACTCAGCTAGTTGATTCCCATCCTCGTCCCATGCAATGCATCAACCAAGATCAACTGCTAAAGACACTGCTCATCATTCGCCGGCAATATCGAATAGATCACAGCAGAAGCAAAAGAAACAGCAAGCCACCACGGTCAGTACATCATCAAACAATCACGATCAAAAGCAAAACACAACAACAACAACCGTCTCAAATCCACCTCTAACACCACAAACCAACAAGATGGATTACCCATCGCAACAGGTAATCCACACCGCCAGTGGAAGACCGCAGCCTAGCCACCAAATCCTCACTCATCGCAACGAGTAAACCCAGATCATTAATGTGCACATCCCCCTTGTGATGGGAGTCACAAGGGGGGTGAAGTTCATCTCCCAACAATGGCCTCACAATCACAATCATACACCTCAACACCATCAACATCATCAATCAAACATCACAACAATATATGACATACAACACAATAACAAATATAATAACTGAGTAGAAAAAACCTTACCTCGATAGCAAATCCGATCACAATCAACAACTAGAATTGTTCTTCTACAAAGTCACCACCTATAATAACAATAATCTAACATTACTACATAAACTAAATCATCAAACCCTTAACCTAAAATCTGATTAGGATTAAGATACCATAAACGAAATGATGGAATATGAAACTTACGCCACGATTGACGTTCGAAATGATGCAATCCCGACACCAAATGATTAATCCTTGCTTGAGGAGTGATTAAAGTGATTATGGGTTGATTGTGAAATGTTTTAGGGTTCTGAAATGTTAACTGCCAACTTAAGCTTATTTATAATATCACCTTAATCATCCTAATCAAACCGCTTGTATTCTGCTAACTAAACCGACACTTGATTGAGTGCAGAAGGCACTCGATCGAGTGCAGCCCACTCGGTCGAGTACATTGCGTACTCGGCCGAACTCACTCCAGTAGCCAACTAAGACTGTCTCGACACCGTACTCGGTCGAGTACGCCCTACTCGACCGAGTCCCCACACATAGAAATACGAAGTATTACAAAGAGAATCAGTAACCCTATGTGAGGGAATAATAACTGGTCTACTCATCAGCTTTGCCTAGACTAACTCTCGATGTTTTGTCAAGTAAATGTCATTACCTTTGGAGAAAATGAAACTCCAATTGCTGATACAGCTCTGAACCATCATTTTTTGCCTGTTGGATACCACCAACTATTTATACAAGTATTCCTAGTCTTCGGGATTCCTTTCAAGCTGTCACGTAATCTCTCCTTGATAGGGGTATTCCAAGCATCTTTCCCTTTAAAAGTATAATGCTTATTCTAGTTGATCCATAAGTTATGAAATTTGATGTCAAGTCTCCAAATCCATCTTAGAAGCGTTGCTTTATTCTAAGTAAGAAGTTCCTTAACACTAAAACCTCCCTCAAGCCATGGGGCACAAACTATTTCTCAACTTTTGAAAGTCGTTCTTTTGTATGTGTACATCTCTTCTTCTCCTTGCACCGTCATTTCCCATGACATACTTCCAGCCTCATCACGACAAACAACTCCAACTCCCGTCCCATTCCCCTTCTTTACTCCCGCATCAAATTGATATTCAATTTGCCATCCCTACCTTCGACCTTACCCATTCTACTTTTCCCCTCCTCCCACAACCACCTCTCCACCAGTCCTCACACCACTCGCTTCCTCCTCCTCCCTCGATTATTTCACGCGTAAGATCAACCACCTTTTTTTATCACCTCGTCAGGCCACACTTCCCCCCCCCCCCCCCCTCGAACACCCATTTAATCGACGCTTCCCGTATTACCCAACATCATGTCATAAACAACATACAATTATCATTCTCACCTCACTCCCTCGTTCCACTCATACTCCACCCACTCTCTCACCTGTTCAAGCCCATCGATCTTCTTTATCCCCACCCCACCCACCAAACCACCGACAACCCTGAATAAGATGAAGACTCGACTCCGTATAACTGCTACATAAGAGGCAGACATTTTCCACATCTTGTCCAAGCCTAACAACTATATTCCCTCTTTGTCGCACTAGCATGAAGACAACAAAGCTGTCTAGATAAACAACTTAATCTGAGGTAAGACGGAAGACTTCCAAACCTTATTTAGGAGCTTTCGTTCAACTTCATCATTGGATTGACTATCTCTTTGCCCTCTATCCTCAATAATCGATAAGCCGACTTCACATAATAATTGTCATCCCTTTGTGAATTCCAACACCATATATCGTTCAGTATGGCCATGCTTAGACAGATTTGAAAGATCCCCTCCTAGCCGAAAAGTATAAATAAGGTGCGCACTTTTTTTCGTATTTTTTATCATATTTTGTAACCATTTTTGTAGTACTTCATATTATCGCATACCTGCATATTTTATTACATATTATACTATTTTTTCATCAGTCTCTTTACTATAAAAGCTCAAACATTTTGAGACCTTTGATTGGCTCCTTGAGGTAAGGCCCCCCACTACCACTAACCAAATTAATTACTCTATTTCTTTCATACATCTTTCTTATTTTATTTTACTCTAATTCATCCTATTGAGAGTATAGATTAAAAAAAACTCATATACAAGATAAAAATATGATTTAATAATGACTCAAACATATTTGACTAAATTTTTTTACCACAAAAATATATTTTAAATTTTTGAACGAAATTTAGGAAAATATAGGTATATATATTCTAAAGCAAATAGGAAAAAAAATCAATAAATAATTTTAACTCGCTTTTAATATCGAAAAAAATACAAACATCAGTTAAAAAAAAGACTTTAAAAGGAAAATAAATAAATACTCATAAAGAATAAACAAATATTTGGGACGGGAAGACTGACATATTTCGTAATCATAATCTTGAAATCGACTCGTGCATTCTTTGCACAGGAATAAAACTAGTGTGATGTTGAAGGAAAAGTGCAGGAATTTTAGTTGGTTTACAACTCATACACGCCATTCCATATGGCATGTTTGTACAATATTTTTTTTTTTTTCAGTTTGACTGTAAACACGCCATTTCATCTGGCGTGTCTCTCCCGTGTTTTAGGTTCCAAATTTTCCGAGCCTACGTGGCCACCATTTTAACAAATAGTTTCAAAACCAACCCAAAAAGATAAAAATCGTCCGAAAATTACACAAATACATGTCCCTTCCTCTATATTTTAAGTACTCCTTCCTTATCAAAAAGGATTATTTAACAACAATACTCTGAACTATTGGTGGTCTTCTCAAAATACTCCGCACTTCAATTTAACTCATAATATACCCTACAATTAGCCATCTCTTCTCATAATATACTCGACGACCGTCTACTTATTAAGCAGGTCACCATCCCCTTATCTCTTCTCCGATCCATAACCCCACCTAACCCTTACCTATCACCCCATAACCAACACCACAAGCTCCACCATCAATCATATCCACCTATCCTAATTTAATTACTGACCCCGACACACCATCCTCCGCTGACCACCATAACGACACCACACAATAACCCCCAAAACCCCAAATTAACATTACCTCAAAATAATTTGGCAATCTAGGTTTACCTGACTATTAGAGGAGGGAAGGACAATGATGACGGAGGTGAAGAGGGAAGACGCACGAGGCCAGAGTTGCGGTAATCGACGACAAGAAGGAAGGGCATACTGTCATTTGTTTTATAAACGGGACAACAAAATGAGGCAAATGAGAAAAGGAAGCGAGGGTGTGGTTCGTATAGTATTGGTTGTGTGAATGATGGTGTGATTGATGAAGAAACGTGATTAGAATAGGTATCTAGGGTTTAATAGAAAAAAAAAACGATTTAAGGGTGGCCATGGTGGTGGAGAAACATGGCGTAAATGGAGTAGTTGCTGGTGAAGTGTAGCGTGGGTGGTATGTTAAATTAAAGCAATGGCGTAGCCATGTAGTGACGGTGGTGGTGCGTAGCTAGAAGGTGGTTTATGAGGTTGTTATGCTGTGAATGGAGAAGATTAGAAGAAGAAGACAGTGGTTTTTGTATGTATAAAGACGATAGTGGGATCCACCGCCTCCCACATTACTTTTTAACCTGATTTTACAGGTTAAAAATGAGCCAAGTGCAGTATTTTGAGAAGACCACTAATAGTTCAGCGTATTGTTGTTAAATAATCCTATCAAAAATTATAGTGAACGGAACTTGAATATTCTCAACAACAAATGCCCAAAAAACAAGATTTAAGAATTTAGGTTTCATGTCTAGTGTCATCTATAGTGTTTCTATGTAAGGGTTTAGTTTCTCCTCTTTCTCGAGACTTCTCTCACGATTATAATCATGATATAGGTCTTTTTTTTAATAATATAAAGAATATAGATTGAAATAAAATCAATCTATAACATTTTTGCGGATGAGAACGGTAAAAGAAATCATAGATTTTCAAATTACTACGAACCAAGCATAATCAAAAGGGATCAAAGAAGAAACGTTCATCAAAACGGGAAGTCACTTTACAACACCTATTAAAGAATAATAAAAAATGAATAAACTTAAAAAATAATCTTCAAAAATTACAACTACAAATGATTCTAATAGGGAAACACAAAGACCTCGATCTATTTCAGATTTCAACAGAAAAATCCAAAGAAATTAAAGCTCCAACCACATCATCAAATACTTACATTTCTATTATCAACAACGATTTAGTTACAATTAATTTGAAGATAAAACACTTGAAATATTGCTCATAACTCCTTGATTTAAACCTTCTTTAGCTAAGATATGTAACTAAAATAAACTCCTCTTATGATAAAATGGAGAGTAAATTAAAATTTATTCTTTAAGAAGAAGAAAATCAAGAGAGAAAATTGAAATATTTTCCAATTGAAAGCCAGAGGCGAAGGGCTAGGATAAGAGACCATGGAAAAAATCCAAATCTCTACCAAATTACAGAGTTTGGGAAAGTTTGAGAGAGTTTCTCTCTCATTCCCAAATTTTCTTCCCTCGTGATATAGGTCTTTGTTCTCGTGTATACTTTTCGTTTAAACATGATTGTGAGAGCGTTTAATTGCTCCAGGTTGATTGTCTCTCCTGATCTCATATTGTGCATATTGACTGGTGGAAGATGTTTGTTTGGAAAGCGGTGAGAAGCGAGAGGAATAAATAAGTTAGGAAATTTGGTTTAGATGAAAACATTGAATAAAGCAGTTATTTGATTATTTTAGACTTGGTATTGATCCGAATTTGGCCCGGTGATTATTAACCTTGACCTTATTGTTATTATTAGACTCTAAATTATCATTTTTTTTTACTGTTATTTCATTTATTATATAATCCTTCTTGTTAAAGTAGGTATTAGAGCAACTTTGCGGATGTATGAGATTTTGTAGTCCGGAGTACTTAAGCCGCCCACCTAATAAGAGATGTTTCTGAGCTTCGCTGATGTCAGCTTTAAAGAATAATTAGAGTTGAGCCAACCGCATTTTTAAAACGAATATTCGGATTTTTTTATCCAGTGTGGATAATCGAATCAGATTTTTTTGTTATAAAAACGGAACAAATTTGGTTGTAGTAAATTCAAAACCGAAATCAGTTTTTAAACCGTTTTTTTTAAAGACACTAAAAATAAAAAATAACGTAAAATTCAACCAAGTATTTGGTTTAATGCAAATGATTGACTTTATGTGTAATGTTTCTCGCTGCTCGGTAAAATAAACCATAGAAGGTTAATGTCATATATATTAGAGTATTGTTGATTGATTCCACCTAATTTTTCTATAAATTTCTAAACGTTTGATTGTGCATTTTTCTTGAAACCGGTTATGAAAACCAGAGCAGGTAAACCGGTTTACGGATCCGATTTGTAAATTCAGAAAAAACCATTAAATTGGATTAATACTTCGGAATCGGTTTAGGAAAAAAACCTATTTTTAAAACCGGTTATCCGAACCGGTTTGCAAAATCGGAGCGGATAATTAACCGATTTTGCTCAGCCCTAAGCACAATGAGGTATTCACACTTTAAAGCGAACACTATCGTACTATTATGATAGTGGACATTAGCGCATCACAAGGTATTCATATTTCTGACCTAACAAGTGGTATCAAAGCCTAAGGTCGACTTGAGCTAGACACAAGAAGAAGCATCGAGTCAAGACTTGAAGATGGCGTACACTATAAGGCATGAAACTCTGATGGTTCGAGGGAGAGCTAATATGTTCGCAAGAAGCAACATGGCTTTCACGACGATGACACAGGCCATCTAAGAGAAAACCGTCAACGACCCGGCAAGGTGGGATGAGGCTTAATGGAAAGAACAAAAGCAGTACATGGTAAGTCCGAAGGCGTTCTAATGTGGCGCGTTGAGGCATTGGTTTCGGACCAGTCTAGGGTATATTAGATGTAGAGGAGTTTGGTATGCAAGTGTAGCACAAGTCTCGTGAGACACATGATGTGTCTTTTAAGGAAAGGTAGTTATCAAGACTTGATGATGCTAAGGGTGTCTATGGTGTGGAGGTTCTCCGTGGAGGTCAAGGTCTGAATTAAGATGATGGTCCTTGATTTGAGGAGATGATTGTTAAGGTGCAAACATATGTCCCATATCGGTAGTGTAAATATGGAAGATCAACTTTATGAAGACCACAAAATATAATAGTACGAGGCATTTTGGAAAAGAACCCCACAGTAAATCCGTGAGGGTTTGGCTCAAAACAAACAATTTCGTATTATCATGGATGATGGGCACCGATGGAGTAGAGGCCCAACATGAGACAGTCACGCTTCCAGATACGGAAAACATTTAAATTGATTTTTTAAAAATTATATTCTTGTTAATAACTTAGTTGTTGTTTTATTTCGGTGTAAACTTTCAGATCGTGCCAACTTTCAGGTCAAACTTTCGGGTTAATTTCGGGTTATCATTCAGGCCGGGTCATCTTTTGGGTCGGCGCACGAATCAGGTTGACTCAGGTCACGAGTCATCTCGAGTCTGGTCGGGTTCAATTTCGGGTCAGCTTTAACCAGGTTACATCGGGTTACAGGTCATCATTTGGTCGGCTAGGGTCGATTTCGAGTCACAATATTTTTGGGTGAGCTCGGGTTTGGTTCGGGTCGAGTCAGACTTGTCAGGTCTAACTGAAACACTTCAAAATCCTCTATATACTAAATGAATAGGTGAAATTAGACCTATCAAACGGGTCGGGTCGGGTCAAATACGGGTCGGGTCATACGGGTCGGGTCAGAATACGGGTCGGGTCGAATACGGG
>JAOWBH010165703.1:0-10952 GCA_028566215.1 Silene coronaria
TAATCGTAGTAATATGTATGAACAAACCAAATCAATGTATATAAAGCTTAAAAGTGTTATTATCTTACCTTATATTTCAGACTATATTTGTTTTTAACAATGTTTTCTTTAAAAAATAATAGTAGTACTACTACTACTACGTAGTAGGAGTACTAATAATAATAATAATAATAATAATAATATTAGTTAAATTAAATTAAATTAAGTCAATTTATATGTTAATACTCCCTAGTCCCTCCTATTCTACATAATCCTCCATATTTATTGACAGCACAAGAATTAAGGGTGTATGAATTAAATAAGGTAAAGTATTGTGGTGGGGTGAGGTGATTGGAGAGAGGAAAGGTTTTATAGGACATAATTGTGGGGTGAGTTGATTAAAATAAGTATTGTTTTGGGGTAAGGTGATTAAAATAAGATAAAATATGAGTATTATAGGATATTGTTGTGTGGTGAGGTGATTAAAATAAGTATAAAACTTTCTAAATAAGGAAAGAGGGAAGGTATTATGAATAGATGATAAAAAATAGAGGGAATGTTATGTAGAATAGGAGGGTGTATAATTTAATTTCAAAACCTATAAGTTCAGTTCAGATTTAATAAGTCCAGTTCAGATCCTATAAGTTAAGTTCAGATCTTATAAGTTAAGTTCAGATCCTATAAAATCAATTGAGATCGTATAAGTTAAGTTCAGTTCAGATCCTATAAGTTCAGTTAAGTTTAGATCCTATAAGTTCAGTTCAGATAAGTTCAGATCGTATAAATTAAGTTCAGATAAGTTCAGATCTCATTCAGTCCAAAAGAACAAGGCCTAATAAGTGATTTGTATACTTTTGTTTTTGAAAAAGTTTGATCATGCCGGATTCGGGTTAATCTAAATTAGATCTCTACCTAATCGAGAACATGCATCACTTAGCTTAGATAGTGCACTTTGCAGTCATGCATAGTCACTAATATTTGGACTTCCATTTTTTGCACTAGAAATAATGTTTTGTTTGGTTTTGGGGAGTTTAATTATAATTGACTTGAGTTAATTATAATTAGCTCTATTTTTTATGGAAAGCATGCATCACTTGTAGACCAACTTAGTTGTTAACATTGCATTTAGACTAGTCCATACATATGCACTTAGATAAATCATGCATTGATTTCTCGTTCCCATTGTGTACATTGGGTACAATGTACTTTCTAAGTGTGCGATGAGAAATCTAAACCCAAAAAACTCTATAAAAAAATTTGAATAAGTTTTAAAAATCCAAAAACATGTTCTTACTTTTATAAAATTTGAAAAATCCTAAAAATTTGAAAATTTTAAAAACCCAAAAATATGTTGTTTCCTAATGCATTGTAGAATTGTATATGCTTGTTGTTTGTTACTCTTCCTACATAGGGCACGTCACCTCATTCGAGGCATTTATAAGGAAAATGAAGACCGCTTGGTATGAGCTTTCCATCTTTTATACCTTCCATTTCTTTTTCATTTGCCATATGATGAGAATGGGCTTGTTTGTTGAGTACGATGATGTGTATTTTGGAGATGTTGTGGTTTTAATTGCCTATGGGCTCTTAGGACTTTGTATTAGATAATATGACATATTAGTTAATAGAGCATTTGCATTATAGCATGTAATATATTAGCTGCATTATGGCATGTAGTTGCATTTAGAAAAAAACTGTAAATGAAATTGCCTACTGAGAATAGGTCATTGTAGATACTTCTTCTATTTAGGACTTTCTCTATTAGAATAAAGTCGAAACACATTAGATAGTGTCTTACTTGTGTCTTTTGACCCGTTTACTAAAGCATAGTCAAGGGCGTGCGATTTTGACCATTACTTCAACCTCGACTAATTAATGTGATAATTCATTGGTTGCCGTGTATTCTTAGGTGATCTTCGAGCCATGCAACTACTCTCATTTTTGCCATCTGATGCTCTCACAAATGCTACAAAGAGGAAAACTCGTCCAAAAGCAAGACGAGTTCAAATTCAATTCAATGTCAAATAAAAAAAGCAACCAAAAATAAGAAATCAAATTAAAACTTGTTTGCCAATTATTTTACCTTATTCCAGCTTAGGGAGTGCAAAATGAGACATCTAGGCTTTTCTAGAGTACCCTGTCTAAAAATGGGGTCGCTCTCGAGTCGCTACGGCGAGGATTTGCTTATTGTTGTTCTCCACCGCATACCTTTTTCTAGACAAATTATGTTATCAAATGCCAAATCAAAGTTCTCAAAGAGAAACAACCAAGCAAACACACCAAAAACAAATTAATAAGAACTCACAAATGAAAGTTCTTCCTTACCTTTTAGACGGTTTCACTGTATTATGGTTGCTTGACAAAGAGGGACGATCTTTCTTCTTATCTAGGTGGGAAGAGGAGTGCACACAAACCTATAGTGTCTTCTAACACCATGGGGAATCTCGTTTCATTTCCATTTTATCGCCCTTGACGACGTATTTTAGCAAATGAGATGAAAGGCTTACTAGTTTGACACTATTTGGAGGTGATTCGGTTACATACTCTTAGACCTAGTAATATATAGAATTAGTGACTACATTGAAATATACATACTTAAATTATTTCTATCTTGGTTGATTCCGCCACTTTGATGAGGAAAGTGGCTAATCTTTTGTAGATGCATCCTATTTCTTGTTTATGTGCTTAATTGTTAGGTTGTATCGAAGTTTTTGCAAGACCCAGTTGTCATGCAAGAAGGCATCTTACCTCATATATATCTTGTTGTGAGTTGAAGGGGCGGAGCAAGGCCCGATAATTGCCTTGTATCGGATATGCTACAAGGAGTAGTTTTAATAAAGGTCGTTGTTTTGTTCACCTCTTTACTCGATGTCGAGCAAAGGTTCAGTTTGGGGATATTTGATGTGGTTCTAAATTAAGCGTTTTATACCCCCTAACTAGACCTGTTTTGCATGTTATTTGTGCTTATTTGGGTCATTTCACTATTGTTTAGCATCCTATTTCGGTTTCTATGATATTTCATGCCTTTGATATGAAACAAGTGAAAGGAGTGGAAAATTCGTGTATTTGAGACCAATGGGAGCTAAATAGATGTTCGTAATGACCAAGCATGCAAGCGAGAACAAGACCGATGATCCTTAGCTAATAAAGAAGGCATAAGAAGTAATAAAAGAAGGAAGGAAGTTGCTGCCCAAGAACCGACACGTGTTCCCTACCAACCCGTCCGAGTTCGTGCCTCGCAAACCTGAAACCTGTCAGAGTTTCTTCCAAACTTGTCTGAGTTTCACAAATCCGTCCGAGTTGTCTTCAGTCACGGTCGAGTTCAGCTCCCCTTTTCCGCCTCCCTTCTAATCCCTTCCTTAACCTAACTTAACCTAATTCATTATTGTTTCGGTTTTAACTGAAAAAACACTTATTATTTATTAAATTCCAGTTTCTGCATCAAAAATTTCATTGTTGTTTCAGTTGTACTCTTTTTAAAGGGTTGCTTACGTATATGCTTTTCAACAGAATCAAACCAAGTCCGTAGTTTATACATAGAAACATTTTACGCAGTGAAAACCAATGTCAAACTCAAAAAATATTCTAAGTACATAACAATTCAAAAAGAAAAAGATGTTTTTTTCATAATAATCGAGAATGAGGCCTATGGATAGTATTTCTTCAACTGGTCCAAATTTGTCGGATTTGAGAAGTCATTCCCATCCAAATTCGTCAATCTAACAGCGTCTCCCGTCAATATATTCTTCACCAAATAAGGTCTAGCCCAATTTGGTTTGAATTTACCCCTCGGGTCAACTGGCAACAGAGCACGTACGGATTTCAACACAAGATCACCTTCTTTGATCCCACGGGTTTTCACCCTTTTGTTGAATGATCTTTCCAACCTTTTATGATAGAGTTGGACATAGTATAGCACATTCAGACGTCATTCATCAAGCATTACCAATGAATCATACCTAGCTTGAACTCAATCATCTTTCGAATCTTGGCTCTCGATTAAGATTCTTAAGGATGATATATCTAGCTCAATCGGTTGAACTGCCACTATCCCATACATTAAGTCGTAAGGGGTTGCCTCGGTTGCAGTTCGAATTGAAGTCTTATACCACTATAATGCGAAAGGTATCTTGTCCGGCCATTCATAGTTGTTTCCGGTTATCTTTTTAAGGATAACCGTAACCGTTTTTTTAGCGGCTTCCACAACACCATTAGTTTCAGGTCGATAAGGTGATGACTTATGACGCTTGATTTTATACTTTTCATGTAACTCGACAGTTTCTGCCTGGAAATGAGTCCTATGGTCACTAATCATCTCGTGGGGTACCCCGTACCTACAAATGATGTCATTCTGGATAAATTTTGCTACCTGCTTCGCATTTAGCACCTTATAAGACTTAGCTTCTACCCACTTCGTGAAGTAGTCAATCGCGACAAGGATGAAACAATGCCTTCCTGTTCTAGATGAGTTAACTTTCCTAGTAATGTCGATTCCCCAAGTTGAAAATGGCCAAGGGGATGTCATGGTGTACAACGTAGATGGTGGAACATGCTGAACATTTGCAAATATTTGACAATTGTGATAGTGTCAGACGTACTTGCGACAATCTGTCTTCATCGTTGTCCAATAATAACCGAGGCGCGTAATCTTTCGAACTAGCATATGGGCGTTCATATGTGGCCCACATTTGCCTTCTTTGACTTCTTCCATGACCTTTTCTGCCGTCAGTTTGCAAATGCATCGTAAAAGAACGCCTTGGGTCGTTTCCTTGTACAACTGCCCATCATTTGTTCGTACAAATTGAGCTTTAATGCACGTTTTCCACATGTATCTAGGTCAGGTCGGTATTCTCCCGGATCTTTGTATTTTGCAATGGATGAATACCAAGGTTCAGTTTCATTTTCCTCGGGACCATCGATTGCATTGACATAGGCTGGTGACGATATTCGTTCAACACACAGAGGCATGTTATCTATATGGTCTGGAATATTAATCAATCATGCTAGTTTCGATAGCGCATCGGCAACCTGATTTTCTTCTCTTGAAAGATGGACATACTGTATTTCATCGAAAAATATTTCATCTTCGTCTGGGAAGGACCATGTGCCGACAACCTTGGATTCTTCGATCGGATTATCGGCAAGGAAGTCAGCAACAACTCTTCCTTTTATCACTTTCAACGGCACATACTTGAGACCGAACTCTGACAACATAAGAGTCCATCTTGATACTCTGCCATTTAATACTGGTTTTTCGAACAAGTACTTGATCGGATCCAATCGAGAATAGACACTCATGCCATGACTACGTATGTAATGTCTTAATTTATTGGTTGCCCATACTAAGGCTAGACATATTTTCTCTAATGTCTTGTACTTCACTTCATATTCTAAGAATTTTTTACTGATGTAGTAAATAGCTATTTCTTCTTTATCCACGGTCAGGGCCAGCATTGCCCTCATCACGGTATCTGTAACTGTTAGATACAACGAGTGGCAATCCGGCTACTGGCGGACTGAGAACTGGTGGAGAAGACAGAACTTCCTTGATTTTGTCAAAAGCAGCTTGGCATTGATCATCCCGCATTACATGTTCTTCGACCTTTAGTTTATTAAAGATTGCCTTGCATATCATTGTCAACTTCACGACAAATAGGCTTATATATTAAACTCGTCCCAGAAAACCTCGAATTTCTTTCTTGGTCTCTAGATGGGGCATTTCCATAATGGCTTTAATCATTGATGGGTCTACTTCGATGCCAGCTAACAATGTGACCGAAAAGCTTGCCAGATGTAACCCTGAATGCACACTTTTGTGGATTCAGTCTCATATTGTACTTCCATAATCTTTCGAAGAACTTTCGTAGTGCCCCGAAATGACCACTACGTTCTTTTGATTTCATAATCACATTGTCGACAAAAACTTCTAGCTCTTTATGCATCATATCATGTAGCAATGATGTTACGGTTCTTTGGTATGTTGCTCCGGCATTTATCAAACCCAAAGGCATTACCGTATAACAATAGGTTCCCTATTGTGTTGTGAAAGCGGTTTTGTGCATATCTTCTTCGGACATTTTTATCTGGTTGTAACCGACATAACCATCCATGAAAGATAATAAGGGAGGTAATGGGAAATCGTCTTTCGAACTGTCTTTGTTCAAATCGCGGAAATCGATGCAAACTCGGACTTTTTGTCTTTCTTCGGTACCGGTACCACATTAGCTACCCAATCTGAGTACTATGACACCTTTATGAACCCGGCCCTGAACTGCTTATCAATTTCTTCTTTGAGCTTTAAGGACCATTCAGTTCGCATTCTGCGTAGCTTTTGCTTTACTGGTTTAAACACTGGCTTGATCGGGATCTTGTGCTATGCAATTGATCTATCATTACCCGGCATATCTTTGTAAGACCATGCAAATACATCTTTGAATTCGTTCATTAGATCAATAAACCCATTTTTTTCGGCAGGATCTAAAGTAGTTTCAATCTTAAACTCCCGTGGTTCTAAGGTAGTCCCAACATTGATTATGTCATTATCTTCGATCACCGAGTTTCTTTGGTCATATTCTTCTAACCCTTTAACCAATTGTGAAGCTGGTTCAACTTCTTCTTCTTCCTCTTCAACCTGTTTGTTATTGGCCTCATTCTCGATGTCATTACTAAAACAATCATTTTCAAAAAATGAATTGCAATGCAAATAAAACAAGTCGTAAGCAAACTGGTTCATCTTATAATTATTAAATTTGAGTTACGCGAAATGCACTAGCATTTGGGCCAAGTGATCATGGCTTCGTGGTGGAATGACAAAGGTATCCAAGACAGGCCCCGGGATACCAGAACTAGGGGGAGGTATATTGAAAGGAAAGACAGGGGAGGGGGTGGTTTCGACACCTGACTCCTTAGACTCGATCTTAGGACTCTCATCAGACTCAGACTCAGACTCAGATTCATACTCGGACTCAGAATCGCCATCCAGTTTGATCATTTCTTCTTCTCCAGTGGTCAGTTTGAGGAGAAGCCCTTTGTTGTCGAACCACTTAATGGTTTTCCTCCATCCTGAGATAGTCCCCTTAGGATCTACATCAGTGATGAGGGTAGATGGATCGAACTTGTCGCTTTTGAGAATCATATTGACCAAGTCTTCGCTAGGTACCACTTCTTTTCTTTCTTCTTCGAAAATGAGGCCCATAGCTATCCCGTCGTCGACAGGGGCCGGTTTTCTTTTCTCTGGCATCACCGTGGGTATATCTTTAGGGATATAGTATCAATCTTGGAATATTTTAATTCCGGGGACCATTTTTTTGTCCTTTCGATCATAGATGGGCTCGGGGAAGTCCAAAGACGATTCGGTTTCTCCAGCTTTCATGAATTACCCATTTAGAGTCAATGAGTACGGTTTCATCTCAATTTCTCGGCCTTCGACCGATTTCTTCTTCTTTCTTGAGAGATCTTCTTCGATGGGTTCATATCCGAGCCCAAAAGTTGTTTCATTCGGGACCGTTGGTGGTAGTACGAACGTATCCTCTTTTCTAGGGTACATAGAAAAACCAAAGTACTTCCCCGTTGTAAGAACTAGGTTGCAGATATGACTCCCAGTGTATAAGTCCAAACTTCCTAATTCGGGACTAGGCTTGATCGAACCTATTACTTCGAAACCACAAGTATAATTAGCGGCATCGAGGTTTACTCCAGAGGTCACATCACCCTCGACTACTATAATAGGTGTAGCTTCAATGGTAATGATCTTGCCATTGCGAGGGGCCTTGATCTTTCGATGTAATGTGGAGGACACGACCCCCGCAGCGTGGATCCATGGTCTTCCGAGTTGCAGATTGAATGACGAGGCCACATCGATGATTTGGAAACTGACTTTCCTTTCGATAGGCCCAGCTTGAATTACGAAGTTGATAATCTCGGATACCCGACGAATCGTCCCATCAAAAGCCCGAACCGTCTGAGTAGTCGAAACAAAGTCTTTCTTGTCAAGGCCCAGGACATAGGCAGTTCTTAGCGGTATTAGGTTAACAGCTGACCCGTCGTCGACAAGGGTCATCGAGATGCGCTTCTAAAGGCATATCACGGTGATGTACATGGCCAAGCAGTGTTTTGGCCCAATTGGAGATAGATCTTCATCAAAAAAAGTGACGACGTTTGTGAGCCGTGGTTGACCTAGTGCAACATAGGCGACCATGTCATTTAGAGTAGTATTCGGTGACACCGTCATGTTCATTAGAGCCTGCAGTAAGGCTTGTCGGTGATCGAATAAGCTCAAGATAAGCTGCCAAATAGAAACATATGCTTTGGTCTTTTGTAGCTGTTTAATGAGAGAAGCCTCGGAGGTCGACCCTTATCTAAGTGCCTCGACCAAGGTTGGTTCTTTTGAAGGTGCCTTGTCTGGAGCATCATCGAAGATAGAAGCATATTTTGTCTTCTCAATCCGGTAAGGACGGCCAGTTTGAGTCAAGTGATTGGTTTCGAGAACATCTTTCCTCAACTTCAATACTTCAACTTGAGTTCGTTGTATGGGTGCCCCTTCGGCAAGATAGATATCGTCCTCGTCATTAGCCTAGACACCGTTGATTTCATTCCCTCTTCAGAGAATTTAAGATGTGCACTCAATATTGAAATCCCTAATTTGAACCTCGTTCTTCCTCAGAGGAAAGAGATTGGAGCAATCCATGAGTATTTTGCCCACAAAGAAACCGTTGTGTCGACATATGGGTCGAATCAAATGAGATACATCAGTGTTGTCTTCGACAAAGATTCCATTAGCGTGGCTGCCGAACGAATTGGTCACATTGTTGGGTTTAGCGGATGGGATTGGGACTGCTCCACTCTCAATCATATCTTGTATTTTGTGCTTTAGACGAAATCAGTTTTCCGTGTCATGACCCTTGCCTCGATAATAGGCACAATATGCATCCGGTTTGTACCATTTGTTTCGTTGGTGGTTCAGGAGTCGAGCCAATGGGGTTCAATTTCCCCTGGGCCATGAGTCTTTCTAGGTCATATGTATAAGTACACCCTATGTCAGTAAGCACACTAGGAGTAGCGCGTTGCTGTTTCTTGGAAGTTCCTCCCAATAGACTGATTGCCTGAACGTGGTTGGCACTAGCAGATGTCTTTGATTAAGAGGAGATCCCCCCAGTGTACCCCATGGGTTTTTCCATCTCAGCAACTCGGAGGTCAGCTTCGATTTTTCTCCCACACCATGTCCGTTCTTTAAAAGTACTGAAATTTTGATATTTTAGTATGTTACAGTAGGCGAGTTGCAAATTCTTCACAAACCTATCCACCATTTCAGTTTCATCGGGCTTCTAAGCAATTTTCACGCTTTCAGCGTGCCATCGGGCTAAGAAATCAGTGAACCCTTTCTTTTCTTTCTGAGTCATCACCTCAAGGGTCCTCATTGTTGTTTAGATTTCTACATTATCAGCATAATGTTTGCAGAATTACACAGTGATGTCTTAGAATGTCGGATAGTTCTTCAAGTCGAGGCTATAGAACAGAGCATTCGGGTGCTCTCCCAAAGATTGAGCAAAGTTGGAGGAAGGCATGCTTGTGGGTACACCTCTCAGGGCAAGGTGTTCTTTGTAGGACCTAATGTGTTGAATTGGGTCCTCTGTCCCCTTGAACTTTGGGATATCAGTGAGTACAAGTTATTAGGGAGCTCATCTTGGATTGGAGATTAAGTCCTATCATTTTCATAATGGATTCCCTCTCCTTGAGAGAGTTTCAGTTGATCTTCTATTACCTTGAACCGTTTTTCAAGCTCAATTTCAATTGGGGTATTGACAGCGTTCTCCTCATTCATTTCGTCTTCATAGCAGCTATGCATGCCAAAACAAGGTCCAAAGTGTCATTAATCTTAGCAACGACAACTTCCATTTTCTTTTCGTGTTTGAGGTGGTCTTTCTACAAGAAAACCCCAAACCAATCAATATTCGAATCAACATCCCCTGCACAAAGAAGGACTCGACTCACGATTTTGACCGTTGACTCAGACTTGACTCAACAACGGACTTAGACCTGGAAAACGAGCGAAATGGCTTATTAGAGATGGGTCTTACACGTGTGAAATGGGTCTTAGACCTAACAAGGACTATGACTCGACCTAACTAAACTACTAAGCTTAGACTTGACATTGACTTGGTGTGACTAACTCGTGATCGAATCAAAACACGGCTAGTGGGTCGAGGGCGACGCCTTTTGGTGTTCTTAAAGAGACATTTGTGGGTTGACTTTGACCGACTTGGTCAAAGTCTTGACATGGATCCAAGGGTTGACTTGGATGACAAAACGGGGTCGTGTTTGACCTAAACATGACGGCTTACTTGAACCTACGACACAACTAGGCTTGACTCGAAACACATTCTATGCTCGGGTTTGATCCATTGGAAAATTGTTTCGGAATTGTTTTGAAAACTTGGATGATGGATTTAAAAATGAGATTTTAAATGGGCAGCATGCCGGCTTATAGAAGGCTATTTTGGGTTGAAAAATCATACATCTATTTTGGGAGCATTTCGAGTTGAAAAATATGCATCCTTGAAGGCGATTTTTGAAAAAATGGTTTGAAATGGAATCAAAAATTTTCGAAAAGAAGATGATCATGTAGCAAATATGCATTCGCATGTGAATCGTGCATGATTCTAGACTCTTCTAAATCTCGGTCGGTCTTCTAATGGGGTCTATGCTAATGACCCACCATGTCAAAGAAGTCAAGTCCTCTATAAAACGGAGTTCGCAATATGGCCGAACGAGTACCAAAAGACCTCGGTGGTGCCATCTCGATATTTAAATCAAACATAGTGGACGTCAATTCCTAACCATTGGAATCGACCCAACGGGTGAGGTGGTCCTCCTAAATGTTGGAGTGAGTGTCCTCAGTTATGCGTTTACGTATTAAATCTCGTTAATGGAATATCAGGGAGTAATTTATTAGTCAGTTAGTCAACGTAAATCGG